>MU603988.1:65201-87138 GCA_025201845.1 Martensiomyces pterosporus | reverse complement strand
CATACCGAACGAACCCCCCCTTGAAGCTGGATGCAACAGCCTCTTGGCACTCACTGGCCGTTTTCCAAAATGTACACCTGGTTTGCAGGCTGACAGGGATTGCGGTTATCTGCGATTCAACATGGCATCGCTCTTGTTTTTTACATGACAATCCACGGCCGAGCACAAAGGGCTGGTCTACTGGGTGTGGCAGCATGGGCCCAAGAAACAAGGGTGCTGAGAAGAGCATAGGTGGTAACTATGCTCCCGGATGCATACTACTACACCATTTACGGCCGGTGCAACGGCACCACCACCACCACCACCACACGCAAAAGAGACAAGGAGCACGAGCACAATTGCTGCGTCAACACCGCCAAAAGGCAGCATTGGTAATAACAACAGCACCGCCCACACTCACAATGCGCCCCAACGCCAAGGATCAATGGCACTAGCACACCCAGAGCTGCTTCCGAGTTGGTAAACACAGCAGCACGGAATAGAGCACCACCACCACCACCACCACCACACCAACCGAGACTGAACCGCTGTTGGTGCCACTGGGCTGAGGTTGCCACGGAACAGCTGGCGTGGCTGTCTGGTTGTGTGCACTGGGTTTCCACCCGTATGACTGTGGTGGCTATTATTGCGAGTCCTGCCTGCCTGGCCACCTCAAGTGGAGTGGTGTTGTTCGCCTCGCTCTCTCTAGCCACAGCGCCATGGCCCCAGTCATAAAAGCGGCGGGCTGTGGTTCTTTGCCTCTGGTACCGATTGTTGGGACTGGTGCATGTCTGAACTAGCACATTGTGCGCAGTAGTCTCTGTTGTGGTGCGCGCTTGTCCGCATGTCCTGCATTCGGCATCTGCGTCTGCGGTGCTTGTTGCTGAGGGCCTTGTGGCTAGGCTCAGCCCCAGAACAGGCTCAATGCCGGGGATCAATGCTGCTGCCTCTGGCAAGCAGTCTCACCACCCGTGCTTCTTGACCACAGGTGCCGTCCTTGCGCTCCCTTCTTTTTTTTTTTGCAACCGTGGCGCTATAGACAGCAAGAAACGTCATGGTGTCCAAGTATGCAGCCACTCGAGTAGTGCTGTGCCGTTTATTCTTTTTGGCTACCCGTTTCGATCGCTGCATGAAAGCGGTTCTTCCATTTGTACACCCAAATATGCCCATTTTGGTCGCCATCTTGGTTCGCGATAATTGAGGCTTGGAGCATACTCTATTTTAAGCGCTCGCGCATGTTCATTTTAACGTTGCGTAATTGTCAGACACCAGGACAACGGAGGAAGCTTCCTGAACTGGTGTGTAAGCAAGAACCATTCCAGTGCTGAATGGCATCTATGTGGCGCATACGAGTATTTGCTGCTCCATTCACACATATCCAGAGAAAGAAGAGGATGCGTCTGCCACTTCAGAGCCTGATAATTCACATGCATAGCAACAGTGTATAGATTTATGCGGAAAGCAGGCCCCGAGTACGAATAAGACGGTGGCTAGAATGGAAAATAAAATAAGTGCATTTGTTGGCTATAGCTTTGCCTTGAGATGCGGCGACATGGAGAATCGCAAAACAAGCAAGCCGACTGTGGCAGTGACATAGCCCCAAGTGACAAGAATTGAGGCTGGCTTCACCCAGTACATGCTCAAATACTTCATCGCCCAGTCGATGTAAAACACCTTGATTATTGGAATAGCCACTGCAGTTGTCAGTGTCGCCCATTTGATGACTTGTGTGCCGCCAAGTAGCCAGCTCTCCTTCTCAGACTCCTCGAGCTGCCCAGTCGGATACATGGGAACTACAGAACCTGCTGTCATACAGAAAACAGCTATGAATAGGCTCAGCGTGTTGTAGTCCTTTGCCGTATACCACAGTGTGCTGCACGCAATGCCACCGGCTGCATGAATCAGCACCATGCCGTTCAGCTGCCCGTATGCCTTGACAAAATGGTGCAGCAGAATTGCTCCCAGGACCGTGCACGCATTCGCCAATCCAATAAGCAGACCAATATGCTCAACAGAGACGCCCAGTATGGCAGCATGTGCTAATTGTATTAAGGCAACACATTTGTATTTCAATTAGTTTTGGATGGCAGCACTGGCAATTGCAAGCACCTCAATATGAGCACCTGTTCTTTGAGCGCTGCGCCATCAGCGCTTCGTCATTTATGTACCTGGGATCAAAAAGATAACAGTCAAGTATCCTGCACCTGCTAGCATTTTTTGTGTGTGTGTCCGAGTTGGCCAAGGTGGTGAGGTTTATAGCTGGTAAGTGTCTGTGAAATTATGAATGTGCCGGCAAACAAGACGAAAAGACGTGGAGATGGAGACATGCTGCAACTAAACACATTTGTCTTCATATTGCAACGACCAAGACAGCCGGCAGTAGCTACAAGGTGCACAGCTGTGAATATATGCGTCCCGACCAGAGGTTGGCAGTTGTAATTTGGGCATACTATCATTGCTACTGCCCTGCTTTATGTCACCATCGCCACAGCATTTGATATCCGTCGTAATGCTCTTATCGCGTTGGTGTGGGGAAAAAGCCAGAGCCTCTGCTGATGCAAATCCCCCAGTCCACCCTAATCCAGCATAGCGAGGGGGGCCTTTTTGGCGCACTATCTCCTATGGTCACACTGGAGAAAACAAAAGGCAGCTTGACTGCCCCCGTGCTGAGCACAACTGACGCAGGCTGGCTCTTGTCTTATCCATCGCTTTCTTACTCCGCTTTTGCTCAAGTTCTTAGCTTTTAGGCACTAGTATCAACACCTACTTCGAAAGTAGCAACCATGTCGTCGTTTGAAGGAAAGGTACGCTATAAACAACACGCGAGCCAGACTGAAGAGCAGAGTAATAAACAGCAGCCCCTTGATCAGCTGGATAGGGCGACGCTATGAACAGGGAAAGCCATACCGCTGCCACCAGCACTAGTCACCACCGCTTGCTAGTGCTACTGTGAAAGAAAGAAGGCTATGTCGTATGCGTGGCTTTAGCACCAGCCTACTTTGCTAAGTTACATATATGTGCTCTGTCTTGTGTCTTCTCTCTGTATAGCCCATCAAGTGCAAGGCTGCTGTCGCCTGGGAGGCTGGCAAGCCTCTCTCTATCGAAGAGATCGAGGTCGCTCCACCCAAGGTAAGCACAAAGCTCTACACCGCTCCAAAGAGAACCAGGAAGGGCTTTTGTCTAGATAGGGAACCGCAGCACCAGTGCTCAGAAGCTGGCACAAGTACGAAACGAGAAAAGCGTTGGGCCAATTCTAACAGCGTAGGTAGAAGTTCCTTGTGTGTAACTGTCTCTTCATTGTGCTTACTAATTGTAGGCCGGGGAGGTGCGACTGAAGGTGCTTGCTACTGGAATTTGCCACACAGATGCCTACACGCTCTCTGGGCAGGATGCCGAGGGTCGGTTCCCTTGCATCTTTGGCCACGAGGGCGGCTGCATTGTAGAGTCTGTCGGCGAGGGCGTCACCAGCGTCAAGCCTGGAGACCACGTTATTCCTCTTTACACCCCCGAGTGCCGCGAGTGCAAGTTCTGCAAGAGCGGCAAGACCAACCTGTGCTCTGTTGTTCGTGAGACACAGGGTCGCGGCGAGATGCCCGATGGAACTACCCGCTTCACATGCAACGGCAAGTCCATTTACCACTACATGGGCACATCTACTTTCAGCGAGTACACTGTTGTGTGTGAGATTTCTTGTGCAAAGGTGGACCCTGCTGCCAGACTTGACCGTCTCTGCCTCCTTGGCTGTGGCATTCCTACCGGCTGGGGTGCTGTCAACTACACTGCCAAGGCAGAGGAGGGCTCTGTTGTTGCTGTCTTTGGGTGCGGAGCTATCGGCCTCTCGGTCATTCAGGGCGCCGTTGCCGCCAAGGCCAGCAAGATCATCGCCATCGATATTAACCCAGACAAGTTTGTGATGGCCAAGAAGTTTGGCGCTACCGACTTTGTCAACCCCAAGGACTTTGGGGACAAGCCGATCCAGCAGGTCATTGTTGAGAACTACGATGGCGGCGTCGATTACTCGTTCGAGTGCAGCGGTGGCAATGTCAATGTCATGCGCGCTGCTCTCGAGTGCTGCCACAAGGGATGGGGTACCAGCGTCATTATCAGTGTTGCGGCTAGCGGCCAGGAGATCAGCACCCGTCCGTTCCAGCTCGTCACCGGTCGTGTTTGGAAGGGCTCTGCCTTTGGTGGCGTCAAAGGCCGCTCCCAGCTCCCTGGCTTTGTCAAGATGTACCTGGAGGGTAGTCTCAACATCGACGACTACGTCACTCACGAGTACGATCTTGTTGACATCAACAAGGGCTTTGAGGCTATGCACGGCCCCAGCTGCATCCGTCCCGTTGTTCACTTGGCCAAGGAGTAAACGCACTTTCTCCTTATATTCGGCGGCTCCGAGGTCAATAAACTCTTAGAATTGCTCATAGCCACCCATTTATTAATGCTGCCGCATGCCTTGCTAGCTATCATCTACATACACGACAAATGGCGACTCGATAGTAGCCACTGTCTTGTCAGCAGTGTCGGCGTCCATGTTTAGGAGCCGCAGCAGCCTGACTGTGTGGAAGTGTGGTTCTGCAGCGATGTACCGTAGAGCGACGCTTGCAGATTCTCCAGGACGCAGCGGCGCAAGCTCAGTTGAATGCTCGAGCGACAAAAGGCCAAGCGAAGGCAGGGAGTCGCTGGGCTCTTCCTCGCTTTCCTTAGAGGACGTATCAACCAGGGTCAGCCGGAAGTAGTGGATGTTGGTGCTGTTGGTGACATGCACTCTGACCAAAAACTCCTCTCCTAAACCGACCTTTGGCGGTGCCTCAAAGGACAGGCTGATAGTCCCGATCGCAGAGCAAGAAGGCTGGGGCTCTGCAGGAGCCATGGGGATCTGCTGAGTGGATAGGCGGTGCATTTCTGAGTAAGTAGGCGACTCTTCCACGCCAGAGAGGGCAGGTACATGTGGCAAGGGTTTCGATGACGACTCGGCAAAGTGAAGGAGCGTCGATGCGGATGTTCGCGGCTGTGCGTGCGTTGGAGAGGTCGGAGACATGAGGCTGAAAACATTGACAGTCGCCGAACGAGCCCGTTGGTCCATGTTCACGTTTCTCCCGCCTGGGTTTTGCGGCAGGTACCTGCTGCCGGCTGGCGATGTCAGCTGGCCTGGGTATTGGATACTGCTTGCACGATCATGCCGAGGGGGCAGCCGAAGCATACTGACAGGCCGCTTCGACGATCTCGGTGCTGGCAGCGATGGGTCGACGAGTTGCTGTGCTGGGGGCGGAGAGAGCAGCGAGAGCTTGCGTGATGGATCTCGACGGGAGTTGGCAGCAGAGTCCAGCGATATCGTTTTCATATGAGCTATGCTATTTGAAATGCCTCCCCTGGTTGTGCTCAGAGGCTCAAAACTGGCAGGGGAGCTGCGACCAAAAGCACCCGAAAGACGGCTCCTCCTCACGACTGGGTGCGGCGTTGCACCAGTGTTTGAGATGGGAGCAATGTCATCCAGGGACGTCGAGCCTCTGGCTTCGTCTGTACCATCCGCTGCCAGCGGAGATAGGTTGATTTGCTGAACAGCCTTGAGCGTTTGGGGCTCTGCCTTTTCGGCGGTGGATATCACATTGACGCTGACAAAGGTAGAAGGCGCGTTCGTTCCAGACTGCGTCGTGGCGTTTGTGCGCGCAGTCGACTGCATATTGAGAAGGCTTAGGCCATGCAGAGCGTCTTCCGCAATAGATTTAGCCAAGGGGCAAAGTCTAAACACAGATCTCCAGCAAAGATCTGTGCCCAGTGAAACGGGCAAACTGGACTGTGGTCCGACCGGGGTAGCATGCCACTTGGTAGAGACAACATCTACCGAACGAAGCATCAGCTCGTGGCCAGCTGCCGCCTCGCATTTCACGCTCACTTCCACAAGCACCGTACTCGAACCAAAGCTGGAAGGCAGGTCGACCACACGTGTACTAATGTCCGCTATTGAACGTGTACTAACAAGCGCCTGGAGCATCCGTCGAGGCAGCACAGGCGTTGCTTTAAGCGACTTGCTCACAGCATCAAACGTAATAGGCGCTGCTGGAGTACGGTGGCCATCCTGCTTCTTGCTATCTGAATCATGGCTGATCGTGAATATTCCCGACGCGACCCTCATAGCGAGTTCCTCTAGATGGACCGACCGATCGTTAAATTTGTTATGGTCGATAGGCTCATCGCCATAGTTCACCAAGAACATGTCGTCAACCTCCTCACATGCTGCTCGGATCTCAAACGACAGAGCACTCTCAGCAGGCAGCTCAGGCATGTCGCTGGGGATCGAAGCTTCGATAGCAAATGGGTAGACGCAGTGCCAAGCTCCACCGCCAAGTTTACCCATATACCGCCTATCGACGCCTCCTTTATCGTGTGCCACTCTGACCATATATGATGGAGTACCATTAAAAGTCACGGTTCTGTGTGTCTGAGCAGGATCGAATCCAGCTCTGTTTCCAGTCTCCTGCCGCAGAAGATGTGGAGATACCAGCGAGCGGCGCTCTGGCATCTGGGTACTCGGTCCGCCAGTGCTTGATGGTGTGCTCGCATGCGACATTGGCAGATTCGACCCTGCGCTCGGCGTTACCTTTGCCTCGTAGGCAACAACACAGAACATTAGCGTATTGAAGAAGTGCTCTGCCTCGCTAGCGCTAATCGCAAGCTCATTCTGTGCCAGCTCGGGTGCTTCAGTGCGCTTCATTGACGAGGCGAGCGAGTGCCGCAGCTGCTCGTAGTTTGGAATCGTGGTCACCAGATATGCCTGGGCCTTTTCTCCATGGTACAGGTGTTTCCTCGATGGCAGCGTGTTTACAATGTCATTTACCGTCCACTTGTTCTGGTCAGGCTCTGTCGCTGTTCCGTCTGGGATGCGCAGTGCGAATCTGCAGCTTCTAAACAGCACATCCAAGTCAACGCCGCTCAGCCCAGACCCCGCTTTGTCCATCTGCTGGGGCCAAACAACCAGTATGTTAAAGTAGCAAAAGCCAATTTACGCAATCAAGAGAAGCGAGAGAACTGAGCGAGCCAAGCGGGGAGCGCGCAACTCCGCCAGGCGGCTGGTGACGCCTTGGAGCCGCTGGTGCGTGGCGAGTTGCACATGGATCACGTGCAGCCACTCGCGAGTCGCGTTTCTGGGCACGCTCTGGTGCGCGCATGCGTTTGTTTGCATATACACGCTTGCCACCGCTGCTGTAGCACACCCAAATTTCGTGCTAACCAAGGGATGTGTGGAGAATATGGCTGCTTGAGCAGCGGCTGAGCCGATGTAGACGTGGACAGCTGAGACGCGCAATATGTCGCTGGCGCCCCAAGGTGTCGCACTTTGTCAGCGAAGTTAGCACACAACTGTTGTTTGGCATCTACTACCCAGCACCAACATGAGCAGCAGTAGCCTCAGCAGCAGGCAGCAGAAGGTGTGGCCGAGAGCGGGATGGGTGCAGAGGTTTGGGGAATGGGAAGAATCCGTAACCGCTGGGGCACACAAAAATTCGCAATCTATGCCGCACCTGCTGACAAAGTGCGCATAACGCGCTGCGATCCAATGCGAGTGGCTTCTGGCAGGCTCTTTTTCAGCCAAGGTGGTGATCCAATATTAGGCGTTCTCGGCTGCTGCTCTGCTTGTCCCTTCTTTGCTCTACTTTCCACGGCAGCGTTTTAGCTTCTATTGTCGTATAGCTGCGCGTTCTGTAATTTTTTTTTTTCACCTTGTTTTTTTTTTATATCACTCTGATACTTTTTGCTACGCCCTACGGGCAATAGAACCGAAACCCCAACTTACCGTGGCAGCACCATTTGTTGTCGCTGGCTGTTCACAATGGACAAGGAGTACGAGGTGGAGCGCATCATCGGCAGGCGCATATCTCTTACACGCGGGACAGAGTACCTCATATTCTGGGCTGGCTACGGTGCTGAGGACTGCACATGGGAGAAAGCCGGGCCAAATCTTAATTGCCAGCTTGCAATTCGGGAGTTTGAGAAGCGCTGCGAGGTTCTACGCAAGCGCCAAAAACGCCGGGTGTCGTCTGGCGATGGACACAATCACATTCCTAGCGTTGACAGATACGAAAATGAGGGAATTGTGAGCATTATTGATGAGGCACTGGATGCTTTCGCTGAGGAAGAGCCAATCTTTGAAGACTCTGACAGCGAGAGCAGCAGTACGCCTATGAGCAGGAGCAGCAGGAGCAGCAGGAGCAGCAGGACCGTTCGTGCCACACACGGGTGGCATAGACATGCGCATCAGCCCTCTGAACACAAAATCAAAAAGGTTCATGGAAGGATCACAGACCCTGGTATGTCCACGTTCTATCTTGTGAGCTGGGATGATAGCGTGGTGACTTGGGAAGCGCCGCCGGCATTTGACGATTGCATCGGGCTGCTTGCAGCAAACGAGACACAGCGGAGCGCCTATGACCGAAAAAAGCTGCGCCTGGCACTGCAGGCCGAGCGAGCTGGTGGGAATGCAGCTCCAAGCACCCCGGCACTGCCGCCGCGCAGCCTCACAAAGCTGGAGAGAATAACATCAAATCGCAAGCGAAGCATTCCTGTTGCCAGTGTGGCATCCGTAGCCAGGGACGATAGTGATAGCGAGAGCATCGCCAGCATCGCCAGCATTAGTAGTGACGCCAGCGGCGATAGCGCAACTCCCCTCGCCGACATGTACAGGCTTTCGAAGGGCAGCAGCGACGAGGATACTCCACTTGCACAGCTGTGGCGACCAAAGCCATACTCTTCTGACATTGACATTGGTTCTCTGGCTACAAGCATGCTGCTACGGCCAAGTGGATCTGGACCAAGCGAGCCAAGGCAGCTATCATCGTCTATTGCCGTACAGAACCAGAAACTTAACCAGGCCGAGGATCTCAACATTGCACTCGGCAGTGAATCTGGCGTGCATCAGCCAGTAGGCGCTTCTGTGAACCACTCATCGAGTTCGTCTGCTGCTCCCATCAGTGTGCAGCCAAAGATGAATGGTGCTGCGACACTGTCTGGTGCGGCAGAGGCGTACGCTGGGGCTGAGGGCTTTACTGGCAGAAGCAATCAAGGCGACGAAGATAGGGTGCTAGTCAGTGGCACTGTACCTGTGCCTATGCCCAACTCTGCGGAGCAAGTGAGCGAGGATGAAGATGGCGAGATCCTGACTGACAGTATAGCGACTATGGCTGTGGCCGACTCGACAGCATCTTCAGGTCAGATTCAGGACCAAGGTCAGCAGCAGCAGCAGGCCGAGGGTGCAGCCTCCGCAAAGACCAGACACGCTAGGGTGAGAGCATCGAACGTTAATGCTGCCTGTGCATTCTGCAGCAAACCAGTGCTTCTTGAGGATAAGAGCGCAAATAACTGCATGTGCAGGGTATGCTGCATGTGCTACCATTTTGACTGCTTCTACAATGTTGGGCGCTTGAACGGGTTCCTTACCACCAACCCTACCAACCTAAAGGACTCCAAACACTGGGTCTGCAGCTTCTGCTTCAAATCAAAGAATGCAACTGCCAGGCGCGTCATCTCTTGGAAGGTCAGCCCTGTCAACAGCACTGGCGGCGATGCAGATGGCGTCCAGATCACGAAGGAAAATCTCCACGACACGCTGCTGCTTGTGGAGTGGGATTCCAGCCACACCACGCCGAGCTCGTGGGTTCCATATAAATGGCTAAGCATGAACTGTGGCCGGGCTAGCATACCCTATGTACGCGATAAAATACTTTCCGGCAAGATGCGCTACGTGGATAAGGTGCAGTCGACTCCTGAGGTTGAGGAACGGCAGGAGGAGCCTGCAGAGATATGCCGGAAACCTGCGTTTGTGGTTGGAGGCTTATGGAATTCCAAGACCAAGACTCGTAAACTGGAGGCACTTGCACTACGCTCGCGCCTTCCACTTACCTCGAGCGAGCGGCAGCTCTTTACCACGGCGAAGCTGCTGAAGGTCATCTGGGATGATTACCGCGTGGATGACATTGGCTGGGTTAGTATGCCTGACCCCAAAAATGACATTCAAGAGTACAAACGCTATGCTGCGCTATATAAGCAGTACACCTGTCGGGCCGGTTTGGATCTGCACGCCTGGAATCGCTCCGTTCCTACGCCAGATATGGCCTTGTCCGGCGCGATAAAGCCGCTGGATAGCCGCTCGGCGACCATGTCGCACCCCTCGCTGCAGCCGGAGGACATCAGCGATATAAATATGCTTTTAAACCACTGGGCACGGTCGGCGTCGTGCGTGTATGATGGGATGCCGCTGCTTAGACGGGCTATACCTGTCATTGCCTTCTTGGAGGCCGCTTGTTCGACTAAACTGCCAGCCGAATCGTACGCTTACCGGACACCCGCAGCAGTCGGCATATATCCGTTTTTACTGGTCGTTCCCAACTCCGACATCCGCACATGGATAGATCTGTTCAGGGAGAATAGCGGCGATCTAGTTATCGGGTACCTCTTTGGAGATGAGGCAGACTTGAAGGCGCAGTTGGACCTACTTGTGCTCCACAGCTTCGTATCTACGGCCGGCAAACGGGCGCTGAAGTGTCATGTGGTGCTGGTGGCCGAGGACGCGCTTGAAGAGTCTCTGGTGAGGTCCGCGCTGGACTCGAGAGATATATTCTGGCAGTCGATTATTGTCGACAGCTCTTGCCTTCAAGGCGCCCAGGCAAAGTGCGATACGTTCATTTCGAAACTTTTTTCTCGGCAGCGCGTTGTCGTTGGTGCGTCGCCTTTGCCGAGCAGCCCTCAGCCACTGTACAAGTTGGCGCATCTCCTGCGCCCGACGCAGTTTAGAAAGCCGGCTGATCTTCAGCGTGAGATCGAGACGAGTGGTACTTCTGGACCCGCAGGCATCCAGCAATTCGCCCGGTCGCTCCTCCTGCGACCCAAAAAGCCCGATGCGGCTGTCGCTTCTAGTCTGGCGCCGAGCACCCCAGGCACGAACTCGCCCGCACTTTCGTCAGCGAGTGTATCTACCAGCAGCACAACTGAGTCCGGCATATCTAGCGCGGCAGAGAAGGCAGTGGAGAAGATAGCGATGGGCCATGAGCCTGAATCTGGCTCTGCTGTGGTTAGCGCCTTGTCGGGCGCCCTAACACATAGTGATGCCATGCATGCATCCACTCCAAGCACGGCCCTATCCACCCCAAAGTCAGCAACCAATTCAGACACCGAAGCCGCCAAGGCGGCCCCAGAATGCGCTGCACCCTCGACGCACTCGTCGATTGCCTTTGACCTGACAATTCCTGTACACATCACCAAGGAGCAGCGCATGCTCTACCGAGCGACACTTTTGAAGAACATCCCATTCTTGCAGAGGGCTGCCCAGATCCTGCGCGGCAATGACTCTTCTGCCACTAAACAGCTGCTCAAACCGTCATTTCCAGGGCGTTTAGATAAGGGTGTCGTTTGGCACAAGACAGACGCCTCTTTCGTGACCAAGCGGTCACCCGTTCTTGCGGCGCACTCTGTCGTAGATCTGCTTGTGGAGATGCAGAGTATCGTTAGCCACCCGTATCTGGTCAAGGGAGTCGAGCCTGCTGTCAAGTCGAAGGAAACACGGGATCGGTTTCTTGTGCAGGCGTCAGCGAAGCTCAGGTTGGTGGACGTGCTGCTGACGCAGCTTGTGCAAAAGCACCGGATAGTGCTTTTTGTGCAGTATAAGGGCACGGCGGATATCGTTTGCGAGTATCTGAAGATCCGCAGCATGGAGTTCACTTATCTTGACGGAGACTTGTCTCGCAGCGCGCTGCATGAGCAAGCAGAGGCATTCAATAGCAGGCGCTCTCCCCTAGCAGTCGTGGTTGCGCCGTCGATTCAGAACACTAGCGAGGGGTGCCTTATCGCTGCCGACACCGTTATCTTTTATGACTGCAACGTGGATCCCAGCATCGATGCCCGGGCCTTGAAATGGGTGGCTGAAGCTGGTCAACAGAAGCCTGTCTGCATTTTCAGGCTAGTTGCTGCCAACACTGTCGATGAGCAGCTTGTCCGGTCCAACTTGACTAAGGCGCAGTCTGCACCAGAGCCAGCAGCGCTAGAGCAGATGGAGGTCGATGGCCGCGGTGTGGGTGGCAGTCAGCAGCCTGTGAGCGTGGACAGGGCACTTGGCGTTGTCAGCGCGATATGCCGCGACATTAATTACGTCTCCGCTGCTGAGTATGTCGATGATGTGAGCGACAGTGCATATGCGCAAGATAGGATACAGCGGATCATCGACTGCTGTTCGCAGGCAATAAAGCACAAGGTGCAGGCTAGCAAACAGTCGCCACAATCCACTACGCCTGTCAGCGCTCGTTGTGAGTATTGGATTCTAGATGCAGACGACGTCCCGACCGATCTCGCCACTGGCTGCCCCATGGAGAACAGCAACTGCGATGAGCGCCAATCTTCTCGGAGCAGCCAGCGTGATGTAGAGATGGGCGCTGTACCACCGCCTAATGCAGAAGCAGCACCAGCAGCAGATGGCCAAGCAAAGGCGCAGAGCGATGGACAGCAATCGAAGAAGCGGAAAGTCGAAGATGTAGATGGCAGTGATGCAGGTGGTCGCGATACCGGGGTATTCACCTCAATCTCTGAAACCGAGGATTCGTTTTTGGTAGCACCCGAGGCGGTTGCTGGTGATGTAGACAACGGCGCTCATCACAAGCACCGGAAATCTGCGCATACCCTGCAAGAAACTGATAGCGCTACATGGGAACAGGCAGGTTCTGCGGCTGCGGCTAGCCCTAGTGCTGCTTCTGACGGCGCACAGCGTGACGCTGCGCCTTCTTCTGGGCTGCTTGTCGAGCAGCCCAGGATGAGCAAAATAGCTGTTGACGCGACAGAGATGCTGCTTGTTGCTGAGCTCTTTATTCACTCGCTGGATGAGGCCGTTGACAAGTACATGCAACTAAGAGACTCCAAGATGACTGCAGAGGACCGCGACCGCATTAAGGTGCTGTTTAATGCCATGTTTAACTCTGGCACGCGCTCAGATGGTAACCAGTCAGAGACCGAATCGCCGATACTCTTCTTCCCTATGCTCACGAACCTGAAGTTAGCGCCAGATGGTGCGCCGCTTCCAGCGCAGCCCCATTTCTTTGACTACTGCCCAGCCTGCATGGTCACTTCGCATGGCTCTGGATATTGCCGATACATCTGCGATCCGCAGATAATTCAAGGGGTACGCCAACTAACGGCTATCAGCAGCCACAAGCAGCATCTGTACTACAGGAATTTGCTGCGATGGTACGCGATACAGTACATGTGGTTCTATCTTGGCAGCAGTAGAGGCGCGGCAGTGAACCAAGCCAACGAAGGACGCTTTCCGGGATTCGCAGTTGACGCGCAGCCGTTTGTCCAGACTGCTCGCCAACGCGCCGCCCAGCTTCGCCAGGACAAGGATGTGGCTGGGGCTCTGAGTAACCAGCGGTCGCCGCCTGCAGCAGCACGTTCTACAATCATGCCTGCGCCTGCGCCTACCACTCAACAAACGGTTGCTGCACCGGCCCCAGCGGGAGCTACCACGCGTGAGCAGCAAGCACGCCAAACGGCTCAGACCCCCACGAATGGCGAGAACAATCCTGCTGTTCGCGCTGTTTTACAGGCTGCTCAAACACCCGTACTGGGCGAGGCAGGTTCAGATACAAGCAGCAGCACAGTATCGCAGACGTTGGCACTAGCACTAACCAACAAGGCGCAATTGACACGCTTCTTTGGTTCGCTAGCCTCGCATGGATACGAGTTTGCCGATGAATCAGTGACTGATGACATTGCAGAGCTATCCGCCTCGCTTGCTAGGCTGCAAGACATAATGCAGACTCTGGTCAAGTCCGCTAGAGGCCTCATACAGTTTAGCTGCAGCTCGCTGTCGTCAGCTGCATCAGGCAATACAGCTGAGGGTGCTCAGATGAGGCAGCTGAAGCGATTGATGCATGGCATCGAGCAAGTTTCGGTGAAAACTGCCAGTACGAAGAAGCGTTTGAATGATCTGAAAGCGGCTCCCAAGTCATCGCAGCCTAGGCTTGGCGTGTCAGTGCCTGCCAGTGTCGATTCCAACGGCAGTGGCAGTGCTCCGGTTCCACAAAGCGGTGCGCCTGCGCTAGCTGCCACTAGACCCACTACCTGTCGGCCCCCGCTATCTGCTGCAGCTACCCAGCCTGCATCCACGTCCGAATCGCCAACCACCAATGCCAGAGGCAGCATATCGAATGGCAGTGCTCCTGCCGCTCAATCTTCAGCTCTAGCTGCGGTTGAGGACACCTTAGCACCGAGCACACTGCAGATAAAAAACAAGAAGGTGCTGGCCAGGCTGAAAAAGTTCAAAACCCTTTGCTTGCTGGTCGAGTCTATGGATCTTGAGGCTACGGGTCTTAGTCAGGATGATCTAGAGAAGCAACTGAGGCAGCTGAGCAGCAGCTTCAAGGTGGCCATACGGTTTATCTCTGTGCTGTTGAGCCAGATGCATACCGTCAGCGATGACCTCAAGTCCATGCTCAGTGAGCTCTCGTTCATATCGGCCGTTCACCAACAGGGCGATACTGTACCCTCGACTAGGGTTATGACGCGGATTGTTATTCAAATCATCGACAAGCTCACAGAAGAGCTGACGAAACCGCAGGCTGCAGGTGTGCCGTTGCCGCCTACGAGCGCTATACATGTCCCTCTCACACCACCCTTGGCAGCCTCAGCGACTACCACAGAAGCGCCTGCCGTGTCCACCGTAGCTCCGTCCATAGAGCCAGAGACTGCAGGCGATGCTGGCCTGTTAGATGAATCCCCAGGCCCTATACAGGGGAGTGTTTCCGTGGGTGATGAATCACTAGCGCAGCCAATGGCAGCTCAAAGCGGAGTCCCCGGCACACAGGCTGAGGCAGCTTCCACACAGACCCAGATCGGCTCAGGCGGAACGCGCCTTGTGCATTCAACCCGGCCACACCCCGCTCCTACGTCCATTGCCACGACGATCCCATGGCCATTTGGCAGTAAAACGACAGGCGTACCTGCTCACTCATCACCTGCACTGATAATGCCTGTTTCGGATCCTGTGGCGAGCTCTGTGTCAGCAAGCATCGCGCAAACTCACCAAGCTAACCAATACCAGCAGCAAGCGCAGTCGCTCCAGCGGTTCAACCTGATGCAGCTGCAGATGCAGCAGAATCTACAACAGGCTGCGCAGAGCAACCATTTGGGGCTGAACATGAACATGTCCGTGGCTGGTGCTAG
This sequence comes from Martensiomyces pterosporus, assembly GCA_025201845.1. Taxonomy (NCBI): domain Eukaryota; kingdom Fungi; phylum Kickxellomycota; class Kickxellomycetes; order Kickxellales; family Kickxellaceae; genus Martensiomyces; species Martensiomyces pterosporus. The sequence continues at coordinate 71,964 of MU603988.1, read as the reverse complement.
CGCCAACTTGGCGAACTACCAGAGCCAGAATACTCTAGGCAAACAGCAAACGATGGTGCAGCAAGCACAGCTGCTTCAAGCCTCAGCTCCATCCCACCAGGTGTACCAGCAGCTGCAGCAACAGCAGCCGTTTGTTGACATGTCGCAGATCTACGGTATGTCGCAGCAGCCTGCGAACATCGCCACTGCGCGGCCTACAGGGACAGGCGCGATTTCATCGGGCGTTTCGGCGCCTCAGGTCGCGGTTTCGATGGATATGAAGTGCCCCCTGTGCAACTCGGTTGGGCACATACCGTCCGGCTGTGAGCATCGCCGCGATATTGGAGTGCTGACTCGCCGTCGTGTGCAAGTTGAGAGCGATCTGACGCTTCCTGCGGTTATGCGCGATATGTCGCTAACGGTCATTGACAACTATCTTGAGCAGGCATATGCTTCACGGGCGCGCTGGCAGTGAAGAAAAGCTGCTCGTTATCCGCAGCACCATCAATGTCTGCATTTTAGTCGCATCCACACTGTACTAGCCAATGCCTTTTTTAGTATTATTAAAACTGAGCGCACTAGTTGTTGCTTACCGGTACAAATTCGAATCAGCCAGCTCGTCAGCATTGACAAGCGGTGCATAGACAAAGTTGACAAACGATACGTCGGCGTCTGTAGGGACCATAAATTGGAACTCGAGGAACCCGCGCTGGTTGACCCTGATTTTGGTCTTGTCCGACATTGCCAGCGCCTGCTTGCACTTGAGAACCAGCGGCAGCTTGTATCTGTTCTCTTGCTCCTCGATGCATAGGAACGAGTCAAGGATCTTGTCATCCTTCGAGTATGTCATCTCTGTGCTCCCATTGTCGCCCACGGTAGAGATGCGGAAGTAGGGCGCAGTGCTGGCAATCGACATAGCTACCGACTCGCTTGTCGGGTCAAGCTCATTAAATGCATCGCGCAGCCACTCTGATTTAATGATCAGCTGCTGAATGACCTGGTGGTGGGAGAACTCGAGGTCTACCGGCGGCTCTGGCACAAACGTTGCCAGTCGACAGACAGATATGGTGCCACGCTCCTCCAGCATCAGCTCAAAGTCCGACCCCGGCCCGCTAAAGGCAATCTGGGCTGTTGTTGCGCCGCGCAGGTCAAGCGGGTTGGCATTGGAGAGCACGGCAGAGGTCGACTGGATGCCGCTGCCGCCACTTGCACTACTCAGCGAGTTTCCGGAGGGTCCATAGAAAAGCGTCAGACACTCGATCAGGTTGTCCAACGGAAGCGATATCTGAGTAACTTCGTTCGCGCTGTCTTCCTCCTCCCCCTCCTCACTGACGCCTTGCTCGTTTGCGCTCTGCATGTTTTGCGCAGCGGCTAAGCGAGTGTTGTAGCTGAACGCGGTGAACAGGGTCGTGCGCAGATATGCTTGGGCAACCATTGACTGCGAGTCTTCGACTGCAAAGACTAGTCCGCCAGGGCTGATGGTGCACAGCGTGCGTGGTTTGAAGCTTATTGTCTTGAGCATGTTCACCAGTGGGCGGACGTTGTTGAGCCGTGCAGTGAACAGCGTTTGCCCAGCGTCTGTTGCGTTGTTAGCAGCCATGTCGTTGCGCAGATGTCTGAAATGAGCGAATTATGAACAAATACAATATAGGTGCTGGGTCGAAGTAGAGAAGCAGGAGGAGCGGCCACAGCTCAAGTGCCTGCAAAAGCTGTGCAGAGCAATCGCGCAGTGTGCTGCGCATCTTTCACCAGAATGACGGCGCTCCCGCTCGGCTCAAAACGAGGAACCGGGGTGAGCGAGCCGCCAGACCAGAAACAGCCGTTGGCGTTATCGCCTGCAAAATTAGGTGCAGCATGCTCTGCCTTCAGAGCTCTACCTTAATTCGCGCTTTTTTTTTTTGTTGCTTCGTTTTGCTCAAGCTCGCCCTCACTCTATAGCCAGCACATTGACAGTCTGCTTTTGGCACTTTGGCAGCAGCAAGGACGGCCAGAATTACAGAGCAAAGAAGAAATGTTCCGCAACATATTCTCAGACAGCAGCGTCCGGAGCCAGACGTCGTGTAAGTTTCAAAAATAAGTGGCGGGAATGAGCAGCGAATTCAGGCACTGCTCGCTTTTACTAACAGCCTCTACTTCCTACGCTACAAATGCAATAGTCCTGTGCCAGCAGGTGCGCTTCGCGTCAAAGAAGACGGGTGGTTCGTCTCGCAACGGGCGTGATTCGATTGGCCGCCGCCTTGGTATGAAGAAGCAGCAGAACGAGTTTGTGGTGCCCGGAAACATCATTGTTCGCCAGCGCGGCACAAAGTTCCACCCAGGAGAGAATGTGGGCATTGGCAAGGATCACACGCTGTTTGCGCTGCAGCCAGGGTACGTCAAGGTGTATACGGACTCGCAGATCAAGGAGGGAAGGCGGTTTATTGCCGTGGCACTGAACAAGGAGGACACTGCGTTCCCGCGCAGCCCCTATGAGAAGCGCGTCAGAGGGTTCTTCCTGGTCGACAAGAACCAGGTCCTGAGGGAGCAGGAGGAGGAGTGGGCAAAGTACCGCGCTGCCGGCGAGCAATAACCAAACGGGCTCGGTCGCCGCTCTGCTTTTTTTTTTTGTTGCCTGTCTGGTTCCGCACGAGCATCGCCAAAAAAACTGAAATAAAGGAAAACAAGCTTCAGCACTATTTGGCAGGCCTTGCGTTCCGTGTATCGCGTGAGCAGAAGTGCATCAGGTGCATCTCGTTCACAATGGAACAATAAAAGGCCTCCCTGCAGACATGGGAGTCAGTGGCATAGAGAGGAAAGCAGACACCGTGCGCACAAGCACGCCGCATACGCAAGAATCTCTTGGATGGCCACTATTGTTATCTGGTATGCACTGTCCACAATGATTGTGGCATACATGCCCAGTTGTTTCAGCCTTGGCAAGGACTAGGGGGCATGGTTATATATAGAAAGAAGGCAAACGCAGGTGGCGAAAAGGACGACATGGAGCAAGGCTTTGCCGTGTATAAATCAGGCACACTCATCCATCTCGTCCATCGCTCCTCACTTCAACACCACCACCATTTTCATCTTTTTCATTTCGCACTCGTAAGCACGAACACTGGCCAGGAAACACACAAGATGATGTCTGGAAATAGCTATGGACAAGGTGGAGGCTATCAGAGCCAAGGGCCGCAGGGGTATGGCCAGCAGGCGCATCAGCAGCCAAGCTTCCGGGCGGGCGGCAGCTCCTCGCACGGGTTCCAGTGGGTGTCCGCATCCAACAGCGTCATCCCACCCAACGCCGTCCAGGGCGGCATAGAGAAGGATGGCAGGCCGCTATTCATTGCGCGCGCCATGTACAAGGGCGGCTTGCACCCAGGAAAGGCAGCGCCGCACATCCAGAAGGGCGGGTGCAGCATTGGATGGGGCCATGAGGAGGTCAACGTCAGCGAGTACCAGGTCTTCTGCGGCGACGCCAGCAACCTGCGCTGGGTCAAGCAGGAGGGAGCCCTGTCTATCCAAGGGTTTGTGCCCGTCCAGGCTGGCCATGAAGAGTCGGGAGAGCCGTTGTATATCGGAAAGACCATCGTTGATGGGTCGCAGCAGATTGGAAAGTGTGCCCCGCATATCAAGAAGGGAATGGCGTACCCGTACGCGCACAAGGAGAAGACGACCGACGACTACATGGTGCTCACCTATGTGAACTAGAACCAGCTGCTCTACGCTTTTCCTGTCCCCTTGCTCCTTCTTCAGCAAACATGTCTAAATGTATCTTGAAGCGAGTGAAACCCACAACATCGGCGGGTGTGCCACCTTGGCGATTCTCGTTGTCAGCTGGAGGATATCCGCATCCTGGGTACGCCATTCAAGCAACCTTCATACCACTCGTTTCCTTTTGTTGTACCTGGCAAATAGGATCCATAAATACACACACCACTCGCCCGAATAGCGCATATGGACTTTCTCACTCGGTCTAGAGGGACGCGCATGCGCCCTCCTACTCGCGAGCAAGTAGTGAGTGTATACCGGGGGATCCTCAAGCAGGCCCGGCGTTTCTTCGACGAAAACACCCGCGAGTTCATCCAGACCTTCGCTCAGACAAAGTTCCGATCGAACCAGCGGGACCGCAAGCCCGAGCGGGCGCACAAGAAGCTGAAAAACGCGCGCACAGCCCTGCATCTTTTGGAACGAGCAAATGCGCACCGATTCAAGGACGCCGTGAGTGTGCTAGAGTTCGGGTACGGAAGGAAGGGGCCACGGCGAATGGACATGCTCAGGGCAACAGCGGGCATTGGAAAAAGAGAGGGGATCTTTGGCAATCTCAGGGAGGTTGCCCGATACCGGCCGGCGTTCTACGCCATAGCGAAGAATCAGTATGGCGAGAAGAAGCTGGAGGTCAACCTGGATGTGCTGAAATCAAAGAACCACCTGAACATCGCAAAGATGCAGGACATGCACTGGAGCGATATCAGACGCCGCCTGCTGCCGCCAGTCGACCAGAGGACTATGGAGCTGCTCGAAGAGCGCGCGCGCACGGGTGTGGTCGACACCACACGCGGGATGGGCGACAGGGATAGCGAGGCTGTTAGGAGGTGGGAGAGGCAGTGGGTCAAGATGCCGCACAAGCGGCAAGCTGTGAGATTTTACAGGGAGCTGCTCGGTCAGGTCACCCAGGTGGACGTGAGTGTCGGGATGGTCCCAAACACAGCCTTGTATAGAAAGTCTGCTGCAAGACGAAGCACAAAGAACGCTGCTGGCATGGACAAGCCTAGTGCTGTGCCCAAGAAAGTTTATGCGTTTAGCAAGTCGCTGCTGGCAGGAAAGAAGCCGCCGTCGTTGGCAAACGCCATCGACCTCGCTGGTCTCTAGCCACTCTTGTAGAGCGCATTGCATTCAGTTGCGTATGGAATGTCTGTGTTTATATAGTAAGAAAGAAAAGCAGCAAGCAAAGGAGGGAAATGGCAGGAGAGCGGCGCATCAGAGCAAAGGGAGAAGGGGGGCTGCAAGGAGAGCACAGCAAGTGCAGAAATCCGCGACAAGAGCAGCTCGCTATAGCACCCTTTGTCCGGGCACAGTCTTTACTCCCGCATCTCGTAGACAGCGAGCTTGTCCAAAGCCCTGGGACCAAGCTCCTCCCACTCCTTTTTGGTGACCCACGACGACTCGTTGTTCTTCATAACGTCGGCGAGCACAGCGCCGCCAAGGAACACCATGTGCTTGCGGTTCGGGGGATCGTCGATCTGGAGCTTGAACTTGTCGAGCCTCGACACATCGCCATGGAGCACGTTCTGCAGGTACAGTTGCTTGGTCTCCTTCTCCAGACGGCTAGGCAGACCAGGGTACATGGACGAGCCACCCGACAAAACAACGTGCTTGTACAGATCCGCACGCATATCAATGGGCGCAGCCTGCACCGTGTTGAGGAGGAGCTCGGCAACGCCTGCCGACTCGACGTCAATGAGCTCGGGCTGGAACAGGCACTCGGGGGCCTGGAACCTCTCCGATCCGACCTTGATTACACGGCCATCCGGCAGGGTGTAGCTCTCCACGAGGGTGGTGGTCTCTGTGGCCAGCTTCTTGTCGAGGTCCAAGTCGTAGCTAACATAGCAGACCTTCTCCTTGATCTGGCGCACAGTCTCGAAATCCGCTGTGCGGTTGAATGCGTACCCGCGGAGCTGCAGCAGCTTGATCAGGTAGCGGGTGACATGGCGGCCAGCCACATCCAGTCTCTTGGTGAGATGCGGGAGCGAGTATCCCTGGTACACGGGGATGATATGGGTGACGCCGTCTCCCGAGTCAATGACCACGCCAGTAAGCAGGCCCTGGGCATACAGCGTCAGCACCGCCTGAATAGCCACATAGACGCCCTCGAAGCCATAGCGCTCAAACATGACCTCGCACATCTTCTGGCGGTTGGCCTTCGGGTTAAGCGGCGCCTCGGTGAGGAGGACCTTGCACTGTGTGGGGTCGACTTTCAATTTCTCGTAGAAAGTGTAGTCCCACACATGCTGCATGTCCTCCCAGTTCTTAATGATTCCGTTCTCCAGCGGGTACGACATGTCGAGTATCGCGCGCAGAGCGGCTGCCTCGTCTCCGACGTTGATGTCCTTCACCTCGTACGGCATGTCAGCCACGGTGGTGGCCTCCTCGGCGCGGAGCATGGGGCGGCCGACCACAGATGAGAAGACATGCTCGGGGAAATTGGAGCCTGCGTAGCCGACCTTGGCAAACCCCGTGCCGTTATCAACCACCAGGACGTTGTTGCTGTTGCTCGACATTTGCGCGTCTATCAGGTGCAGCAGAAGTATAGAAATGCGAATAAAGGAAAATGTGGAGTGCTGCAAATTCAGGAGATGAGCGAGCAGGGCGCTGCCGCCGAAGCGCCCTACGTGTGGTGCGCATGGCAGCGGGGTTTCCTGCGCCGCTCATCGCCGCTTCGCCCCTATTCCTAGGGCAGCGCAGGATCAGGGGATCAGATCGCAGTGATCCGAGGGCAGCGCAGCAAAGGGACAGGCGCTGCCCCGCCCAGCAGCAAGCGGCAACTGACAAGATCGAACGTTCTGCCACCCCTCGCATTAGGGAACTGCCGCCCAAAATTAGAACACGGCTGCGCTGAGGGGCGAAAGCGCACGAGTAGAAATCACAGACGCTTAGTAATGCGTGCCGGCAGCAGGCTGCCAAGAGACCCGTTGCTTATCCACCGGATACAGGGGGCACATGAGCAGGCGGAGGCACTCAGCAGCGGCAGCGGCAGCAGCCTTGGGCCCAAAAATGAACGGGCGCCAAGAGTGGTGCGATGGCTCAA
>MU603988.1:0-52812 GCA_025201845.1 Martensiomyces pterosporus | reverse complement strand
TCAAGCCTTGCTCGCATAATTTTTTTCTGCGTATTTTTTTCTCCCGCTTTTTCAGCATTTTGGCGCTGCGTGTGCTGGGCTGTTGCTGTTTTTCGCTCCTGCTCCACTGTCCTCACAATTGCTTTCAGCCTGTATACATAAGACCTCATATAGAAATAATGGCTCCAGGACGCAAAAATACCAAGGCCAAGCCTGCTGCCACCGCTGCACCCGCTAAGACTACCCCTGTGAAGAAGGCTGCCCCTGTTAAGAAGGCTGCTCCTGCTAAGAAGGCTGCTCCTGCTAAGAAGGCTGCTCCCGTGAAGAAGGCTGCTCCCGTGAAGAAGACCACCCCTGCAAAGAGAGCGGCGCCTGTTGAGGAACCCGACACAGACTCTGAGCTCGAATCATCCGAGGAGGAAGCCGAGGAGACCATCTACGAGGCTCTCTCGGAGGAATCCGAGGGCGAGGAGGCCAGTGGCACCGCTGACAACACCGAGTCTGAGGAGGAGACCGAGGAGAAGGACCACGTCGAACTGGAGGAAGACAGCGATGGCTCTGAGAGCGAGATCGACGAAGAGGCGCTGCTTGCTGGCATTAAGGGCAGCGACAGTGAGCTCAGCGAGTCCGAGGACGAGGACGCCGAGGAGGACGATTTCAGCAAGGGCAGCGCAAAGATCGAGCTTGACGGCGAGGAGGGACTCAGGATCCGCGCACGCCTCGATGCAATCAAGAAGAAGCGCAACGGCAAGCCCGGCGTCATCTACATTGGCCACATCCCCCATGGCTTCTACGAGAAGCAGATGCTCAACTACTTCAAGCAGTTTGGCAGCATCAAGAGACTCCGCCTCTCGCGCAACCGCACCACGGGTCGGTCGCGGCACTACGCCTTCATCGAGTTCGCCCATCAGGAGGTGGCAAAGATCGTTGCCGACACGATGAACAACTACCTGATGTTCGACCGTCTGCTGAAGTGCATGGTTGTGCCCCAGGGCAAGGTCCACCCGAAGATGTTTGCCAACAGCAAGCAGGTTATCCGGCCAGGCGCCAACATCCGGAGACAGCAGCTTGTGCACAACCGTGCGCGCACGCAGGAGGAGGTGGATGCGCAGATCAGCCGTCTGCTGAAGGGCGAGAGCAAGAAGCGCGCGAAGCTTGCGGCTGCTGGAGTCGACTATGACTTCCCCGGATACAGCAAGATCAGTGCTCCCAAGGCCAAGCACGTCAAGTACGACCACACCGACTAAAACTCTACTGTTTCTCACTTTGTTTTTCGCAATATATTCTTCTCTTCCACACTTGACGCATCTTGCTGGCATAAGGAAAACGCGCTACGCGCTGCCTTTCTCCACAACTACATATCCAATTACTAGCCCCTCGTCGTGTGAAAGCGATGCGTGTGTGCACACGCCTTGCCATTCCGGCCGCCAGTCTACATGCATCGCTGGCTTGGGTCCATTCTTGTATACCCTGACGTCGTTCCATCGCAGCGTCTGGTGAGGGTACGCAGCCTTGTAGACTGCTTCCTTCAGACACCACCGTGTAGCAAGGTACTTTGTCTGGGCTGCCTCGCCCTGCTTTGCTACCACATCCTTGAACTCGCAGAGCTCGCGGTCGCAGAGTATCCGCCTGGCGAATCTAGCGGTGTAGCCTGGTCCACGCCTGACGACTGCTTCGATCCGACCAATGCTCAGAATGTCCACGCCGATTCCCAGTATCATTGTTGTTTGCAGTATGCGTCAGTGTATGGCCGTAAGAGCGATAGAGTGCATCTGTGGGGCGGGCGGGCGGCCTGGCGCTACAGGGCAAGGAGCGATCTTCCCCTGCTGATCAGCAGATTATGGATTTGTTTCTCACTTATCTCTCCATCTTGCCTGCTGCATATGGGCAGCGCTTGACGACGGCTGACTTTGATGCCTGCTGCTGCTGCTGCATACCCCCGCCTCCTCTTTGCTTCAATTTTAAACACGCTTTTTATTATTTGAGCCTTCCAATTTAGCAGCAGCAACAGCCCAAGAATGTCTGTCCGTGCCTTCTCAAAGAGCCTCAAGGAGCTCCGCATCCACTTTTCCCAGAACTCGCCGGCCAGCCGCGGTCTTCGGTAAGTGAGCGGAGCGGAATGGCATTCTACGGCGATGCCCAGGCTCAGAGGGCCTGCCTGAATCCACGGCATTCGCTGGGATGAGAGCAGCCAGTTGCTCTCCGGCTGCAAAACGTTCTATTAATTCGCTGAGCACCCCCGCTGCTGTGCTGCCACACTGTAGGGATTTCGTTGTAAAGTCGTACCCAGAGCTGAAGAAGGCCAACCCCGGTCTGCCCATCCTTATCCGCGAGGCCAGCGGCGTCGAGTCCCGCATCATTGCTCGCTTCGGTAAGTGGCCATATCTCTGTGCTGGGGGCATTCTAGCGCGCTATGCCTGCCAAAGCTAACACTGCCCTTTAAAACATGTGCTGCGAGTGCGTTCTTTAGATCAGGGCCGCGAGCGCAAGGTCGTTGTGGACAGCTTGAGTGTCGGCGATGTCGAGCAAAAGTTCAACGCGCTTGTTTCCGAGTCCAAGTAGCTCAGCATATGCGCCTTTCTCTCTTCTCTTTATAAATACATGAGTGCTGCTGGTAGTATCAGGAAACGACAGGCTGGCTCTTTGTTTGATTCAGACTGATATACGAAAGAAATGTGTCTAGCGCGGAGAATTGCGGCATTTGGCTTCAAAAGACATGGGCTTTTTGTTTTGTTCACCTTGCAGGTGGCTTTGCGTGCTTACTCGAACTTGATTCCCTGGGCAAGGGGCAGCTGCCCGCTGTAGTTGACGGTGCAGGTCTGCCTGCGCATGTACTGCTGCCACGAGTCGCTTCCCGACTCACGGCCGCCGCCAGTCTCCTTCTCGCCGCCAAAGGCACCGCCAATCTCAGCGCCGTTGGTGGGGATGTTGACGTTGACAATGCCAGTGTCCGAGCCCGATGGGCCAATCCACCTGAAGATGTTCTCGGGGTTGGTGGTGAACAAGCTGCTGCTCAGCCCCTGGCCCACCTCGTTGTTCCACTCGACTGCCTGGTTGATGTCGGAGAACTTGATCGTGTGCAGGATAGGCGCGAAGATCTCGCGGTGCACAACGGGCGCATCGTGGGAGATGCTGGTGATGGTGGGCTCGACAAAGTTGCCGGGGAGATGCCTCAGCGCGTTTCCGCCGTGGATGATCTTGCCGCCCTGTGCCTTGACGTCAGCAATGCCCTGCTCGTACGCGGCCACAGCAGCCTTCGTGTGCAGCGGCCCGCAGAGGATGCCCTGCTCCAGCGGGTTGCCAACAGTGATCTGGCCGTACGCCTTGATGAGGCGCTCGATGAAGGTGTCGTGGATGTCCTCGTGCAGGAACAGGCGGCGCGTGGTGGTGCAGCGCTGGCCGGCTGTGCCGACGGCAGCAAAGAGGATGGATCTGACGGCAAGGTCAGTGTCGGCGTCCTTGTGGACGATGATGGCGTTGTTGCCTCCGAGCTCCAGAATGTGCTTGCCAAAGCGCTCCTGCACGGTCAGCCCCACCTGGCGGCCAATGTTGGTGCTTCCCGTGAAGGAGACCAGGTTCACGCGCTTGTCCTTGGCAATCGCATGGCCAATGTCGGCGCCGCCAGTGGCCAGCGAGCACAGAGCGCCCGGCAGGCCGTTGGACTCGAGCACCTCGGCCAGAATCTTGGTCACCGCAACAGAGGTCAGGCTGGTGGTCGGCGCGCCCTTCCACACAACAGAGTTGCCGCACACCAGACTCAGGGCGCTGTTCCAGCCATACACGGCAACTGGGAAGTTGAACGCAGAGATGACGCCCACCACGCCCAGGGGATTCCACATCTCCATCATCATGTGGCCAGGCCGCTCGCTGGGGATCACCTTGCCGTTGAGCATCCTGCTCAGGCCCACGGCGTAGTCGGCAATGTCGATGTACTCCTGCACCTCGCCAATGCCCTCTGGAAGAATCTTGCCCATCTCCAGGGCCACCAGCTTTCCTAGCGGCTCGATCTTCTCAAACAGAGCGTTGCGCATCAGGCGGACGACCTCGCCGCGCTTGGGCGCCGGCACATCGCGCCACATCTTGGCTGCCTTGGCGGCCTTTTCAAGGGTTTCATCCAGGTCCTTGCCGCTGGCTTGCTGGACGGCGCCCAGAACCTCACCCGTGGCGGGGCTGACGGTCTCAATGATGTCGCCGTTGCCTCCCCACGAGCCGTTGTAGACGCCCAGGTTGTAGGAGTCGAGGCCGAGTGCCTTGAGGGTCGTGGAGGTGGTCTTGGGCGCAGACGTGGTGGAGAAGCTGGAGGATCCGCTGCGCAGGAATGCGCTGGGGCGGCGCAGGGAAGAGCTAATCAGTGGTGCTGTCAGCTTTGGAGCAATCATGGTGATAGATCCTGCTAAAAACAAGTTTGTGAATGTGCTTGGTGTTGGATGCTAGAAAAAAACAAGGGGGGAAAGGGGGTATGAGGAAGCCTGTGTGGCACACGATGACGCTGCAAGGAGAGAGGCGGGCCACTGCTCTGCCATTTATACTTTTCTGCCGCTCTGAAGCCTGTGCTCGCGGCCACGGGGGCGTGCAGCTGCTGCCCTCCGTTCTCACAGAGTCCCTAGTCCTAAGTCGCGCTGGTCATGTGGGGCCACGGTGTTGAAATAGCAAGTCGTGGGAAGATTTGCTACGCATGCCGCAAACATGGAGCAGGCGCTGTATGGCGGTCCCATGTCACTTCAAAACAGCAGAGGCGGGACTGTGTTCTACTGAGCCAATCCGGATTGGTCACGAGCATCCGCGTCCTTGAGGAACCGCCGCAGTGCAGCAACCGATTTTCTGTACACAACCATATCCAGGCCGTCGACCTCCCTGGTCACGCGGGCGCGAAGCACAACATCCGGCGAATACAGTGCGTCTTCAAACAGGTCGTTGATAGCGAGCGGCTCCTGCACGGTGGATATGACGCCAATGAACTGGTATGTCTGCCCGATGCAGTACTGAAGAATCCCCAGGAGCTTGGTGTCAACCACGACGAGGTGCTGGCCGTCGACGAGAATCGCTTGGTCGGATGCTGGGCTATACGAGTGCAGGGTGCCTGTTACGCGAACGGTTTTCCCTGCGAGCTGCGTGCTGCGATCAACCACCTCTTCGAGAAAAACCGGCGTCCCTGGCTCCAGGTCCATCTTTTAGCTATGCAGGGGGAAAACAAAAAGCAAGTGCAGGTTGGAAAGCCGGCAGTGAGCAGGGCTGCACCCAGCAGTGCCGGGTTGACAGGGCAGACTCGTCATTGCACAATATTATGGATGTGATTTTGTGTGTGTGCATTTTGGTATTTCTACAGAAGCGCAAAAGACAGATGTGTCCTTAGAAAAGGCTCGTTTTTCTCTCCCTAAAATGCGCTGCAGCCCTGCTGTCGGATCCATCTCTCGCAGCAGCTCTTTGGACTGCCTCCAAGGCTGAGCACCCCTCTCCCAGCGTATTAGCTAGATGGACTGGTGAATACGCCACACGTAGCCCGCTGCTGTCTATCCCTGGCGCTGCTTGTGCTTGGGATCCTTGCTGCAAATAACGAAAAGGCGGCCACGGCGCCGAACAAAGCTGCAGCAATCGCACATGAGCTTCACCGACGAGCGGACCTTCATGCCCCTTGCCGCCGATACTGCTGCCGACGCATGTTGGTGGACAGGCTGTGCGGTGAGCGGGCGGAGGAATTTGGTGGATACCACGGCGGTGCGAAGGGTGCCAAACATCGTCGTCTGCGCAAAGCACGAAGTAAGATATATATAAAGGCTGAGAATGTGCTGCTGAATGTGAAGGCAAAGAGGGAGAAAATTGCTTGGCTGCATTTGGGGGCTGCTGCCAAAGCTCTGAAGCTGGAGCGATAACGCCAGCTCCACAAGCCGAGCCGCGAACCATCTGCCAAACTCTCGATGCCACAGCCAAGCCCTGCAGCACGCCCATGTTGCTTGAGCAGCAATCGCGCCATAGCCCGGCTGCATCTGCTATCTTGCATGCACATCTGCTTGCTTGTCTCCAGCGGCATCGCTCTCTTTCTTTCTTTCTCTGTTTCAGCCATACCAGCCCTTTTCATTTCCAGCACTAGCCCACCTCGGAGCCATGGCCTCGGAGCACGACCATTCGGCTGACAGCAGCGTGTACAGCACCGAGCTGGTGACCTCCTCGGACAGGCACCACCCGTCCAACCTCATCCCCGAGCTCTGCCAGCTCTTCTACCAGCTTGGCTGGGTGACAGGCACCGGCGGCGGCATCAGCATCCGCGACGGCGAAAACGTCTATGTCGCGCCGTCGGGCGTGCAGAAGGAGCGCATCAAGCCAGCGGACCTGTTTGTCCTGGCCCTGGGCACCCGCCAGGTCCTGCGCTCGCCCCAGCCGCCCATCAAGCCGTCCGCCTGCACGCCCCTGTTCTACAATGCCTACACGATGCGAGGAGCCGGCGCATGCATCCACACGCACTCGCAGAACGCCGTGCTGGTGACCATGCTCTACGACAAGGAGTTTACTATCAGCCACCAGGAGATGATCAAGGGCATACGTCGCGGGGAGACGAAGACGAACCTGAGGTTCTTTGACACGCTCACGGTGCCCATCGTGGAGAACACGGCGGAGGAGGAGAACCTGACCAACAGAATGGCCCTTGCGATGGAGAAGTACCCGGAGACCTGCGCGGTGCTGGTGAGGAGGCACGGCGTGTACGTGTGGGGCGAGTCGTGGGAGAAGGCAAAGACGATGGCCGAGTGCTACGACTATCTGTTTGAGCTGGCTGTGAAGATGAGGCAGCTGGGGATTGATCCCAGCGCGGTGTCTGAGGAAACAAAGAGCTCGATCGAGTCTTAGACCGCCTTTTCTTTTGAATGTCGCTGGCGATAGCCGGAATTCCCTGTGAGCAGCAAATACACAGATGATGCACTAAGCCTGCAGCGCGCCTTCCATGTGTGGCTACCGAAGGCCGAGTCAAAATCGACTGTTCTCTGGGACCTGTCCCGCCTTGGGCTTCCCCCTCTTCGCCCCAAACGAGGACATACTAGGAAGCATGGGGGGTGCACCAGCAGCGCTCTGGGCGTAGTCACACTTGCCGTGGAGATCGCCGCAAGAGGGTGCAGAGTGGGCGCTGCTGTCGCGTACGGGGTGAGAATTTTTTTCGGTGCTGGCACGGTGAAATGCTGAGGGAAATGTTTGGCGTGTGTGGCTCGTGCACAGGGAGCGACAAGGCCGTGCGTCTGCCAGTCCGGGGTGGACGAGGGGAGGAGCGGTCGAGAGCGGGGGGAAGACGTCGCCTGCCCTTAAAAGGGAGGCCCCACCGCTTGCTGCCGCGGTAGCACAGCATCTTTTTTTCCTTTCTTCGCTTATCTTCTTGTGCGTTAACAACCCTCAAAGTGCGCCGGAGAACCTTACACACTTTTTTTATTTTATTTTATTCACAGCAATGCTCAAGCTCAACCACGCCTCGGTCTCCAAGGCCGTTCGCTCCGGCCTTCGCGCTTACTCTGCGTCGCCCTTCGTGCGCAGCAGCGACATCCGCGTCCCCCAGCTGGCCACATTCAAACTGCCCGAGATCAAGAACGAGCCCACACTGGACTACGCGCCTGGCAGCGCCGAGCGGGAGCAGCTCATGCTGGCCGTCGAGGAGATGGGATCCAAGAAGCACCACATCCCGCTGGTGATCAACGGCAAGGAGGTGCGCACGGGCAACGTCCTCGAGCAGCTCAACCCCGGAAAGAAGTCGCAGGTCCTGTGCACCTACGAGAACGCAGGCAAGAAGGAGGTCGAGGACGCCATCGAGGGCGCGCTGATCGCGAAGAGCAGGTGGGAGTCCATGCCCATCTATGACCGCCAGGCCATCTTCCTCCGCGCGGCCGATCTGATTGCGGGCAAGCACAGGTACAAGCTGATGGCTGCGTCGATGCTGGGCCAGGGAAAGAACATCTGGCAGGCGGAGATTGACGCTGCCACCGAGGCCACGGACTTCCTGCGCTTCAACGCCAAGTACGCCAACGAGATCTACTCGCAGCAGCCCCCCTGCAACGCACCCGGCGTGTGGAACCGCGTGGAGTACCGTCCTCTCGAGGGCTTCGTCTACGCTGTGTCGCCCTTCAACTTCACTGCGATTGGCGTCAACCTTGCGGCTGCACCCGCGCTGATGGGCAACACCGTCCTGTGGAAGCCCTCGCAGGGCGCTGTGCTCTCGAACTACATCGCCTACGACATCATGCGCGAGGCCGGAGTGCCCGACGGCGTCATGCAGTTTATCCCCGGAGACGCCGCGGCGATGACCAAGCAGGTGTTTGAGCACCCAGAGTTCGCCTCCATCCACTTCACGGGAAGCACGCATGTGTTCAAGAACATGTGGAAGCAGATCGCACAGAACATCGACGTGTACAAGAGCTACCCGCGCATCGTCGGCGAGACCGGCGGCAAGAACTACCACCTCGTCCACCCCTCCGCCAACATCGACAACGCCGTCAACGGCACGATCCGCGGCGCCTTCGAGTTCCAGGGCCAGAAGTGCTCGGCGTGCTCCCGCCTCTACGTGCCCGAAAGCATGTGGAGCGAGTTCCGCGAGAAGCTCGTTGCCGGCGTCGAGTCCATCAAGCAGGGCCCCGTCACCGATGTCACCAACTTCATGGGCCCCGTCATCAACCAGGCCGCGTATGACAAGATCACCAACTACATCGAGCATGCGCGCAACTCGAGCGACTGCGAGATCATTGCGGGCGGCAAGTACAGCGACAAGGAGGGATACTACATCCGCCCCACGGTCGTTGTGACCAAGGACCCCATGAACAAGCTGATGAAGGAGGAGATCTTTGGCCCCGTCCTCACCGCCTACGTGTACCCCGACGCCGAGTTTGACGCAACCATTGACGTCGTTGGAAAGACCACTCCCTATGGCCTCACTGGCGCCATCTTTGCCGAGGACAGACTGGCTGCCGTCAATGCCAGCGCGCGTCTGCTGCACACTGCCGGCAACTTCTACATCAACGACAAGTGCACTGGTGCTGTGGTTGGACAGCAGCCCTTTGGCGGATCGCGTGCTTCGGGCACCAACGACAAGCCCGGCAGCGCCTCCCTGCTCCAGCGCTTCCTGTCGCCCCGCTCGATCAAGGAGAACATGATCCCGACCTCTGGCTTCACCTACCCCTCCAACAAGTAAGCTGACGCTGGTGGGTAGGCCCTCGTTTGAAGGCCAGCCCTTCTCGTCTTCCATTAATATATAAATTAACACAACAACACCCGCTGGAGCCGGCAAGCGCCATGCTCGCTGCTGATGCTGCGATCGGCCAAAACAAAAAACAAAAAAGCAATGCCTCACGTGGGCACTCCCATGAGCTGGACGTCTTTGGCGAGCAGACATTGCACCCGGCATCGATTGCTCGACCAGCGCACCGCTCCTTAAAAGCCCCCATATTCAGCCTCTAGTGTTAACCTCCCTCCGCTACTACCAAGCAGAAACACGCCAAGGATGTCGGAGCAGCAGCGGAAGAAGCTCGAAAAGGAGACGATGGAGCTGCAGAGCCTCCAGAAGGAGTACTCCACGCTCGTGCAGAGCCGCCAAAAGCTCGATTCGCAGCTGCAGGAGAACGAGCTGGTCGACAAAGAGTTCAAGGTGATGAAAGACTCTGCCCGTGTTTACAAGCTGACTGGCCCTGTTTTGCTGCTGCAGGACAAGGCCGAGGCCGCAGCTAATGTCGAGAAGCGACTGGAGTTCATCAGAGGCGAGATCAAGCGTGTGGACCAGAGGATCGAGCAGCTGAGCAAGGAGCAGGAAAAGAAGAGCGTAGAGATATTTAAGCTCCAGATGGACATCCAGGGGGTCAGCAAGAAGTAAACTGGCTCTGCCGCCTTCCTTTTCCTATCAATATGCACACTTTACATCCGCACGCCAGCCCAATGCTACGCAGAGTGCATGAGTTTCAAACGAGAAATGTTGTGATATATTTGAGTGTATGCGAGAAAAAGAAACGAAAAGGCAATGTGCATCAGTTCTCAGCGTCGCGGCTTGGCCTTGGCTGCCCAGAGTATTCCGAGTTGGCCGCCTTCTTTGCATCCGCGCGCTCCTTCGACGTCTGGAACCACGTGCGGCGCGGGCGGTTCTTGATATCCTCCTTGTGCTGGAGGATGTTCGACGCCTTTGTGACCTGCATCTCAGCATCCTTCATCAAGCTCTCCTGCTTCTCCTCGGCCAGGATGTCGGCCACCTGCTGCACAAGGTCATCGACCTTCGCCCTATACCTCTGCAGAGTCTCACTGGGCACCACTCGCTGCTTGATCTTGTCCTTGGGCGAGTGCTTCACAGCCATCTTCAGCATCTTTCGGTCAGTCTCGCCGATCAGAGTCACCGCACGGCCGCTGCGACCAGCACGCGCAGTGCGGCCGACTCTGTGCAGGTACTGTGGGAACTGCGTGGGCATGGTGTAGTTGATCACAGTGTCGATTCCCTTGACGTCGAGACCGCGGGCTGCCAAGTCGGTGGCCATGAGGAAGTCGACGTGCCCATCGCGGAACTGCTCGAGAGACTGCAGACGGCCCTCCTGGCTCAGATTGCCGTGCAGCTCACCCGCCTGGAGCCCCAGGAGCCCGAAGATGATCTTCATCTGGTGGGCGGCCGCCTTGGACCTGAAAAAGATAATGCACTTGCTCTTAAAGTGCCGCTTGCACAGAGCAGCCAGCAGCGCAGTGCGGTCCTCGTCCTTGTTGGTCCTGACGCGCACAAACTCCTGCACAAGACCCTTGGCTGCAGACTTTGGCGGGTCGATTTGCACCTTGACGGGCTTGTGCAGGGAGAGTCGAACGAGCTTGTCGACGTTGTCGGTCATGGTGGCCGAGAAGAGCATAGTCTGGCGCTTCTTTGGGCACGACTTGATAATCTCCGTGAGCTCGTCCTCGAACCCATCGTCGAGCATGCGGTCGGCCTCGTCCATAACGAGGATCTCGATCTGATCCAGCTGGAACGAATGGCTGTTTCTCAAGTGATCAATCAGGCGACCGGGCGTAGCAATGACAATATCTGGCCTCAAGCGCAGCTCGGCTTCCTGCGACTTGAGCGAAAGACCGCCGACGCAGAGACAGATGCTGATATCCGTGAACCCGGCAAGCTTGGTGCCGACGTTGTGGCACTGGATGGCCAGCTCGCGCGTCGGGCAGAGAATAAGCACGCGGGTGGCAGCCAGGTTCTTGGGCCGGTAGAGGAGCCGCTCGAGGATGGGGACTAGGAATGCCGCGGTCTTTCCCGAGCCGGTCTGCGCGCCACCGCAGACATCCTTGCCCAGAAGGGCCACGGGGATGGTCTTGGCCTGGATGGGCGTTGGCTGGGCGAATCCGAGCTTGGTCAGGCCCTTCATGATCTGCCGGGAGAGGTTCATCAGCGTGAAGGATTCGGGCAGGTCCTCGGGCACCTCTGTGGCGGGCGCAAAGTATGCGCGCTTGCGTGCCTCTTGGACCTCGTCGACCTCGGATTCGCTGTCGTCGTCGCTGCTCACCTCAGACTCGCTCTCGGTTTCGGACTCGCTCCCGGACTCACTCTCGCTTTCAGACTCGGACTCGCCACTCGACTCTTCAGACGCTGAGGCCTCAGCAGTCTGCTCATCTTCCTCAGAGGCGCTGTCGTCGTTCGAATCGGATTCGGCTTCACTCTCCTCATCGCTGCTCCCCTCCTTCTCCTCCTTCTCCTCCTCCTCCTCCTCGCTCTTGTCCTCAGCATCTCCCTCCTCGTCTAGGTCCTTCTCCGTAGTCTCTTCCATCTTTGCAACCTTCTTCGCGATCTTCGCCGCCCTTCTCGACGCCGCAATCTTCTCGTCCAGCGTGGAGAACGACCCGGGGTTCTTGCGCTTCTTCAGCGACGCACGAGCCAAAGTGAAGTCGAGAGTCTGGGGCACCGCGTCCAAGCCATCGGTATCCAGGTCGATCATGAATCCTTTGTCCATGTCACCCTTCTCGCTATCTTGGCTCTTTGTCTTCTTGTTTTTCTTATCCCTCCCATTCGCCTTGCGCTTCTTGGCCTGGGGTTTTGCTTCCTGCCCGTCGTCCTCAGACTGGTTCAAGGCCTCTTCGAGATCGGGAACCTCATCATCATCGCTGATGGTCATAATAAAGTCGTCTGTAGTCGACATGGCTGATGTAGTGTGGAGGCTGAAGCGACAACGAGACTGAGGGGCGTGCTGCTGTGGTGTGAATTCAGAAAAAAGGAAAGGAAGCGAATTGTGCTGGCGCAGAGAACAGAGCGCGTGGATGGCAGCTTTAACCGCAACAACCGTGCCTGGGCTCTTCGCGCACAGTGAGGGGGAGAAGGAAAAAAAAAGTTACAGCCGTGGAAAATATATTTGCTGATTGGGATCACTGATTGATTCTCCAAAATGGCGCAGACCCATTTTTGGACGAGTTGGCCAAGACGCACACACTTGCTCCACGCCTCATGCACTGAGCCTGCATAGAGACGCTGCATCTCGCCGTTCACTGCCCGTCACACTTCTCGGCTACGCCATTGCTGCTATTACAGAAGAAAAAAAAAGGATGTTCAGGCCACGGCTGCCGTTCTTCCGCAAGCCGGAGCACAAGCGCTTGATCCAGTCCACGTACCGCCGCCTCCTGCGCCAAGCCAAGGGATTCAGCGACCCTGTTGAGCACACTTACCTGTGGTCCTGGATCCGCGAGCGCTTTCACCACAACAAACGCCAGACATCGCCCTCGCTCGTCGACATGCAACTGAGCGATGCAGCCTGGACATCACTGGTGATGAGCGACGCACTCGCGGGCATCCACTCGCAAAGGACACTCATAAGCGACCTGGCATATGGCCGCGAAGGCAGACTCAAAGACGTAATGCGCTACATCAGCGAGTTCCACCACCCGACCAAGTCGTGCGAGCTGATCCGCGACGTCCGCCCGCGCGCATCCCGACTGCATCAGCCGCACAGCGCGTATCGGATCCCACTGGATTTGCGCGCATTCACAGTGCCCCGACATTTGCTGGATCGGATCAAGGAGGAGGACGAGATGAGGCACAGGCGAGAAAAGGAGAAGCAGCGGCGGAAAGAAAAGCGGCTGGCAAAAGAAATCGAGGCGATGACCCGGGCCGTGAACAACGGAAACGAGGCGCTGTGGGATGCCGGTCTGGTGCCTGGTGCCTTTTCGGTCGAGCCCTCGGTATCCCGTGGCCCGCACTATATTCCAGGTGTGGTGGGAAACATGGCGTGGATCCCGCCCAAGATCAAGAACCGCCTGGACCCGCCCTTTGTACAGCACGTCAGGGCGTCGAGTGGGTGCGAGTTCTTCAGGGTCAATGCGCGGAAGCCGCCGCACTGGCTCAGCAACAAGATTGCAGCCACATACAGGAATGCGACAAAGAGGGTGCAGAGGCACGAGTTTTTCTATTACTTCATCGAGGATCTGAAGCTGGAGGAGGAGTTTGAAGAGAGGCTGGGGATTGAGGACAGGGGTTACTGGATTTACGCGAGGAACTACCGCGACTTTTTGCGCAACAAGATCAGGAACTTTACGCTCCAAGCAGAGGGCGACGAGGTCAACAACAAGGAGCTCTTGGAGCAGCTGTGGGAGGGCGAGCAAGGATACGACATGCTTGTGGAGTACTCGATGAAGCAGCGCAACGACGACTATGCCTAGCCTGTGGCAGCTGGAAACGCAGCAGACACATGGACACACCGAAAGCCATGTGCGTGCACGCAGCCTGGGGGCAGATTGAGTCGCCGGAGAGACTCAGGCGGCTCTCCCACCACACGGAGCCGCGAGCCACAGCCCTTTGTTCCATGGATGGATCTAAGAGTTTCGACAATGTCACTTGGAACGGCGGCGATGCTGGCCATCATACAAAATAGCAAACAGGGCACAAAAAGGAGCCTTTTGTCGCTGTTTTTTTCTTTGCTCCTTTTTCCAACGTGCTCCAGCAATCTTGGCCTTCTCCAAATCCTACCTATTGCCTCTGCACACGCCAAAAACAAAATGGTCGCTATGGTCAACGACGACAACCCACGCGTGTTCTTTGATATCTCCATCGGTGGTGCGCCCGCCGGCCGCGTGGTGATGGAGCTGTACATGGACAAGGTTCCCAAGACCGCCGAGAACTTCCGCGCTCTGTGCACTGGCGAGAAGGGCGAGGGCAAATCGGGAAAGCCCCTCAGCTACAAGGGCAGCGCCTTCCACCGCGTCATCAAAAACTTCATGATCCAGGGCGGCGACTTCACCATGGGCAACGGCACCGGAGGCGAGAGCATCTACGGCGAAAAGTTCGAGGATGAGGCGTTCCCCTTCAAGCACGACCGCCCGTTCCTGCTCTCCATGGCCAATGCAGGCCCCAACACGAACGGGTCTCAGTTCTTCGTCACCACCGTGCCTACGCCCCACCTGGACGACAAACACGTGATATTTGGCCAGGTGCTCAAGGGCAAGAATGTTGTCAGAGCCGTGGAGAACACGCCGACTGACCAGGGAGACAAGCCAAGCATGTCTGTGGTTATTGAGAACAGCGGAGAGCTGAAGAAGGGAGAGGATGACGGCGTGGCTGCGGGCGATGGCATCCCCGACTTCCCCGAGGACTATGAGCTGCCTGAGGACGCCGACGGCATTCCACCCGAGACCATTTTGGAGATCGCACAAAAGGCGAAGGCTCTGGGCAACGAGGAGTTCAAGAAGGGCGACCTTTCTGCAGCAATTGCAAAGTACTCAAAGGCCCTGCGCTACCTGCAGGAAATCCCTGTCCTTGACAAGGACAACGATCCCGAGGACGAGTGGAGGCCGCAGTTTGTGACCGCCAAGGTGCCCCTCTACCTGAACCGCGCCATGTGCAGCCTCAAGCTCAAGCAACTGGAGGGCGCCATTGCTGACTGCTCCGTGGTCATCTCGTTCACGGACAAGGAGGTCACGGACAAGGACCGCACCAAGGCCTACTACCGCCGCGGATCGGCCTACCGCCAGCAGAGATCTTTCGACAAGGCCCTGGAGGACTTGGAGCAGGCAAAGGCCCTGGATCCTCAGGACAAGGCAATCTCGAACGAGATTATCCTTGCCGAGAAGGCTGTGCAGGACCAGAAGAACAAGGAGAAGCAAATGTACAGCAAGCTCTTCGCCTAAGCGAAAGCGATTTTAAGGGCAACTTTCTTTTTATTGCTAGTCGACGGATGTCCTATTTACTCTCAAAACAAAAGAACCCAGCTACTTGGACGCCGCACTGTTTTCGGATGGATCCAGAAATGCAGATGTGTGAGCAGCCTGTAGTGTGCTCATAGCACTGCTTGCCTGCCAGCTATCTAGTTTGCCCATTCGGTGGTTGTGCGCACAGTCTTGAGCAGCTTCTCTTCCGGCGATCCAGGCTCTGGCTTGTTCATGTACTCCCAGCGGGCAGTCAGCGGCAGCGACATAAGGATGGACTCGATGCGCGCGCCGGGTGTCATCAGCCCAAACTTGGTGCCGCGATCATACACCAGGTTAAACTCCGCGTAGTGGCCCCTTCTGATGAGCTGCCAGTCGCGCTCGCGCTGCGTATACGGCATAGTCATGCGCTTGGCAACAATGGGCACATACGCCTTAATGAAGGAGTTGCCCGAATCATATGCAAACCTAAACAGCTCCTCAGGCGACTTGTCTTCCAAGTCGTCAAAGAAAATGCCGCCGACGCCGCGCGTCTCGCCTCTGTGGATATTGGTAAAGTACTTGTCGCACCACGCCTTAAATCTGGGGTAGTACGTGGCGTCATGAGCATCGCACGCATGTTTGAGCGTGCCGTGGAAGTACTTGACGTCCTCATCGAAGAGGTATGCCGGTGTCAGATCCGCGCCTCCGCCGAACCACGCCATCACGGGCCCCGCCTCCTTATCGCCCTTTCTGTACACCTCGAAGCGTCTATAGTTCTTATGCGCCGTGGGTGCATACGGGTTGCGTGGATGGATGACCACAGAAACACCCGCTACGCGGAAGTCGTACTCCTCATCAGCGCTCAGTTTATGAGCGGTTTGCGGATTGCGGTCGCGCATCGATTTCAGCTGCCCGGGCGTTAGTGTGCCTTCAATGACGCTGACGTTAACTCCAGCCTTTTCAAATACCTGGCCGTCTTGCATCACGCACGAGATTCCGTACCCTTTGCCGTCCTCTCTCTCCCACCTGTCGCGCTCAAACTTGCGCGAGGGCTCCAATGACTCGAGCGCCGTTACCAGACGATCCTGGAGATCAAGGACGAAGGACTCCATGCGCTGGTGCATCGGCCTGCTGGTGTCGGTGTAGTACTGGGGCTTGGGCTCGTTCTCATAGTCTGTATTGGGAATAACGGCGGGTGCCTTGAGGCCCTTGATCTCGCTGCCTAAAGCAGTCGGCAGCAGCTCGGCTGATGCCTGTGTGCTCTTCTCGTCGACCTTTGCTGCCCTCGACTGCATACCCAGGAGAATGCCAGCTGCTCCGGCAGCTGACGCGATACTGGCGCACTGGATGAGCGAGAACGAGCGCGAAGCCGCCGAACTTTTGGGCCCATTGGAATACAGCCTGGTCTTCCTACAACGCGAGTCCAGCGTGGCTGTGGGTTAGCTTCAAAGGGCTCCTAACGCCAAACACCACCCTCATTCAAGCGCAGGCTCATTGCTGCTGCCGTGCACAGAAACTTACGCAGTGCGAGCGAGGCGGAAGGCTGCCTGACGCTGGGCTTGTATTCTGGCAAACATATTGCGCGTTTCTTTCTTTTGGCTTTGAATTCCAAAATGCAGAGGTAAATAAATAAAGAGGTTGAGGTAAGAGAAGATGATGGAGGCTGTGGCAAGGGAGGAGGGTTCCTGGCGCTGTGCTTAAATCATCCCCCAGAGATTACGCTCATCACCGCAAAAAGAAGAAACCATCAAAATGGCCTGTTTGGATTTCGGCCAGATTTTAGCTCCAACATACGAGTTCGGCGGCCAGGGGCATGGCGCACTGTGGTCAGCCGATTCTACACTGTTCGGCCGAGCTCGGCATGCTCACAGGCTTCCAAGTACAGAACACGCTGATCGCTGCTGCTGCTGCCACTGCCATCTATCGATTGTAGGAGGCCGAATCCGCTGACAGGTCAATTGACGATACAGCGAAATCCACTGCCTCGGATGCTGGCAGCCGTGGTCCGGTTCGACTCTCTTCCTTCGGCACCAAGCAGGTTGCCCAAGGGACCTGTGGAGCGTTCAGCGCCTCCGTGTCCGTGGCCATGTGATTATGTTTCCTAATGAAGCAGTGTTTTAAATACCGAGCGAGCTGGCCAAGGCGCCTCTGCTCGTGAACTGCCTTCGCTCTTCTCCTCTCCTCTCTCCAGGGTTCACTCACCAGCTGCCTTTGCTACGGCTTGTAAACACCGAACCAATGTCTGCCAACGCCAAGGAAACCGCGCTGCGTCGCCAGAAGCAGGTCCTCGGACACCTCTCAAGCGAGGCGCAGTCCCAGGGACTCAACCCCAAGGCCACGATCAAGCACGTCGCCGTCTACGGTGCCGGAATAATGGGCGGTGGCATTGCCCAAGTGTCCGCGCAATCCGGGTACCAAGTGACTTTGTGGGACATGACGCAAGGCGACCTTGACCGCGGCATCAAGGAGATCAGGAACTCTGTGCTGCGGGTGGCTCGCAAGCAGAAGAAAGATGACGAGTGGGTCAGCCAGGTGATGGGCCGAATCAGCACGACGACGGACCAGCTCATGGCCGCACAGTCAGCGGACCTTCTAATCGAGGCAATTGTCGAGCGGCTGGATATCAAGCAGAAGCTGTTTGAAGCCCTGGACAAGGCAGCCAAGCCAGCCTGCATTTTCGCCACAAACACTAGCTCCCTGCTTATCAAGGACATTTCTGCGCTGGTTGCTGAGGAAAGAAAGGAGAGAACCGTGGCGCTGCACTTCTTCAACCCAGTGGCTGTCATGCGCCTGGTGGAGATCGCGTACATGGATGGTGTCGACCAAGGTCTGCTGGATTTGCTCAAGGCTTGGGTACACGACATCGGGAAAGTGCCTGTTCTGTGCAGAGACACGCCGGGATTCATTGTCAACAGGCTTCTTGTCCCCTACAACGCAGAGGCAGGCGCACTGGTGGAGCGCGGCGATGCAACCATTGAGGACGTGGATATAGCAATGAGGCTGGGCGCCGGATACCCGATGGGGCCGTTTGAGCTGCAGGATATGACGGGGCTGGATACCGGGTATCACATTATGAAGGGATGGTATGAGAGTGCGCCTGGACTGAAGGGGGATCCGAGGTTCAAGCCCTCGCCACAGGTGGAGAAGATGCTGAGAGATGGGCATTTGGGACGCAAGACGGGGCGCGGGTTCTACAAGTACGACTGATGCTTGTAGGCAGCGTGTGGAGAAACGATTAACCCCCCATTGCAGATGCGATCAGCCAGCAAACAAATGTGCACAGCAATGTGACCGCACATGGGCACATACATGCACAACATGCCATCACGCGGAGATAATGAGTGGCGAATAAAGCACGCATTTTTGCAACCCAATTCTTTACATGTGCCGCTAGGGAAACGAGGTGTGGAGAAACATTATATCCTTGTTTGGTGCAAACGGGGAGAAAGAAAGCGATGTGGTGCTAAACACTGGAATTACCGCAGCAAAGTAAAGTACAGGGCGGAAAAGAGGAGCGTCGTGGAAAAGTATCTTACACAAAAAGCACTGAGGAGGTTTTGGCGGAGGACTGCAGCAGCACTGCAGCATCCCAGTGCTCAATCTTGGACAAGCCGTCGTCGGCAGAAGTTAGGTGCACGTAATGACACGGCGGCTTCCAACGGTGAACTGGCTACGATGTCTGCCACTGCGCTGCTGCTGGTAGCGGCGTCTGCTTGTGATCTGGGGGTCCTCGACCAGCGTGCGCTGAGAGTCCATGGTGCATGTGCTGGGTGAGCGACGAAGCGTCGAGGCAACTGGAGCCTGTGAGTGTGCCATGCTGCCTCTGCTGGTGGTGGTGGTGGTGGTGCTAGTCTGCTGGGCAGCAGCGGAGTTGTGCTTTCTAAAGCGCGAAAAGATTTGCAGGCGAATCATCCCTGGCTTGTACAAGATTGCTATTAATGAGGTGCTGAGGGGTGATATGGATGGGGGTGTGGGAGCACAACAGAGTAGAATAGAATAGATAGAAGAATATAACAAGGGACTGGCTGCGTGGAGAAAAAAAGGGATGTTTAGTTTGGCGTTGCTGAGGTGCGCTCAAGACAGCAGCACGTCGCCGTGTTTATAAGCGATCGGGGAGCGGTGGACGTGAGGGACTCGGTGCAGGTCTGCCAGGAGAGAAATTCTTGCTCGAATCCTGCCGTCCAAGCAAGCCAGCACTGGCATGGGGCGCGGTACAAAATTTTGGTTTTTTTTCGACACGGGGAAAAACCTGCTTCGAAATCATTTTTGGGCGTGAGCCAGCGAGCAAGTCTCGCCGCATCACACCACTCCTTGCGTGCTATTAACCATTCAGCCGCACTCCACACTCGGGCAGCAACCGCAATGCCAGCGCCTTTCCTCTGGTGCTCACCGCGAGGGTGTGTGCATGGCATTGAGCCTTCTCCCGCGCAGCACAGGGCGTTCAGTGCTGTGGCTAGACATGCAGAGAGCCCTCTCCTTGCAACGTGCCACACGTGCAAACAAGATGCGGAGCGAGCAGTGTTTATGCATCAAATACACGGCTCTCTGAAAGGGCCAAGTACACCAGTGTGAGTGAGCTTGGTCTTCCCACCTTAGAAATGGCGGGCTAGTCCCATTTAGGACAAAAATCTGGCGACTACCACCACTTGTACCCCCATTTATTGCATGATCCCGGAGTGGGCTGGCAGCAGAGCAGCGCTTTCTAAACCTGCCATCTGCCCACAATGGCATACTCACCTCTTTTTCTAGTGTGGATTGCCATGTTTCTCACTCGGCTAAAGCAGTCTTCAATCTCTAGACCACTCCAGCTACTTTATTCAGTACACATGTCAGCAGCAAGCAAGCGCAGATCAGCGGAAGTCAGCGCTTGTCGATCGCCTGAGCGTGCCCATTCGGCCTCAGCGCCTTCAAGTGGTCCCTAACGTCGATGCGGACCGGCGCAAACACCAGCTCGTTAGGATCAGTTACGCCGTCCTCACCAAGCTCAACACTAATATGGTGGTAGCAGCAATTCGTATGCGCGAACGCCGGCATTTTCCTCAGATCTTTGGCTACCAGCGTGGCCATAATGACCCTCAGAATCCTGCCGTGGATGCAGATAAACACGTTGCGGTACTTCTTCTCCTTAACCTCCTGCAGGATATCGCTGAACGCCTGCAAGCTCCTCTCGCGGCACTCAGCAGCCGAGTCGCCGTCTTCAACCCTGGCGTCAAAATCACCAGCCTTCCACCTCTCCACAACAGGGTTCAGCGTGGGCTTAGCCTTTGTGATATCCGTGCCGTCCAAGACACCCCATGAGATCTCATTTAGCCGGGCATCGCTAGTGAAGGGTGCCCCTGGGTGGTATTTGCCGACTGCTTGGGCTGTTTGGATGGCGCGCTCGAGCTTCGAGGTGATTATCCAGTCGATCTCCTGGTTCTTGAGGCCCTCAGCTAGAGCGGCCGCCTGCTGGTGGCCGTGTTCGTTGAGCGGGTAGTTGAGCCGGCTACCCTGAAGAATGCTGCTGGCGTTGGCTGCTGTCTGACCGTGTCTAGCCAAGAAGAGGTTGACCTGGACCATCGTGTCGATACAGATAGCGTTTGTAGTAGAAAGCAAATCCGAGGAAAGGTGTGTGTCCAAGAAGAGGAAGACGCAGCGGAAGTGGAGCAAGGAGCAGCAAAGGGCAGCTTGGTTTGAGAGAACTGCCCCTGGACAATCTCCTTTCTCCCCGCATCCTTGCTTGCGCAAGCAGTGATGGGACCCAGGCTACTTTTCATGCAAAGCGGGCGGCTGCATCTGCCAGTCAGCCTGTACCAACAGCCGCAGAAAGCACCTGCCCTGAATCGCACTCGGCACTGATCTGTGCTAGTGTCTGCCGGCTCTGTCTGATGGGTGGCAAAGCAGTGCCGGCTGTCACAAAACGAGTGTGAGACACAGCAGGTTTGGCGGCAGCCACCCATCAGCCCATGTGTGCTTGCGATTTGGTAACCACCAAATGTGGCCCAGATGCAGCAGGACAAACAAGCAACAGGTCAGCATGTTTAAACGAGAGGCCGCCTGTGGTATAGATCGAGTAAACTTGGATTAAAAGAGAAGGAATTTTGGGTGCTGGAGGCAGAAATCCTAGTGCTTCTTTGCTGCTGCTGCCGACTGAGCCATTTTCTTGAGCGCCTTGAGCTGGAAGGTCTTTCCGGGGTTCTCCCTCAGATAAAACAGCTTTGCCCTCCTAAATCCTTCTCCCTTTTGCAGGATCTCAATGCGCTTGACCAGTGGGGAATACGCCATGAACCTCATCTCGACGCCAACCTTCTGCACGACGTTCCTCAGAATAAACGACGTATCGACACCACGACGGTAAATGGCAATGCACACGCCGGTAAAGTTCGTGGTGGCGCTGGGGTCGCTCATGCTGTTCTGGGTCTCCACGAAAACCACATCGCCAGCGCACAGCCGATCCTTGGGCGCTGCGCGCCTGACAAACAGCTTGGACCGTCCGTCGACGTCGGCCCGCGCAATAGCCTCGCGCTCAATGACCTTCATTACGTTTGGCCGCTTCTCAACGGGGAGGGTCATGGGCGTATCGAACTGGGGCTTGGGCTCAATGTATGTGGTCTCTGCATTTTGTGTGCTGCTCTGGGAGAATAGGCGCGCCGCCGCCACCGACACGGGCTGTGAGTGCCGCGCAATAAGCGTGGCGCTGGCCAAAGAGCGCTGACCGAAAACAGAACGCAGCATTCTCACTTTGAACGGGTGTGTGTATCGGATTTTGCCCCACAAGCCGAGATTCGGTGTAATTAGAAGACAGGGCGGCAGACTGAAGGAAAGAGGGGAAATGCACTCTGGGCGTCCTGCCTCAATTTGCACCCGGCTTTCACGACACAAGGTGCAAGAAAAAATGAATATGCGGTTTCGCTCCAGCAGAGATAGTGGCATCAGGGGTGATCCGGATCAGCGGCAATCAAGCAGCGCATCAACATCAGCACCACGTGCACCAGGTCTCACAATTCCGGCACAGCGCGATGCAGACTAGAGGGAGCGAGGCTGTGGGCTTTAGCGCTCTCGCAAATCCCACTCTCCGCCCTGTTTGTGGACCCGACTGACTCGGACGAGCACACAGCCCCGGTTCCGCGAAGGCATCTGTGACGGCGCGCCCCTCGGAGATAAGCATGGAGCCTCGCAGGGGGCTTTTCTCTGGACGCACGTTGGCCCCGGTCTCGCCCCTTTCACGCTCCCTTGCCTTGTGAAGAGCAGCAGGCATGCGCGCGTGGCTATAAAAGAAGCACATGAATGGCCGCCCTCCTGCGTGGAACAATTGGATATCCACACTTCCTTTTTGCCCTCGCTTGTGTCTGTTTTATAAAAAGACGCTCTGCTCTCTCCTTTTCTCGAGGCGCATCTGCGTATAGCTTTTTCTGCAAGACTCCTTCTCCCACTCGCTCCCGTGTACATCAGGCTCATTGCCCTCACCCCATTTGTAGCATATAAAATGTCCGACAACGTCGCTCACGCACTCTCTGGCGCCGGCGGAGGCATCATCTCCATGGCTGTCACGTACCCTCTGATCACAGTCGGCACCCGCCTGCAGGTCCAGCGCAACAACAAGGATGCTGCTGCGTACACCGGCAACATGGATGCTCTGCACAAGATCCTGGCCCAGGAAGGCATCGCGGGTCTGTTCTCTGGCCTCGAGTCTGCCATCTTCGGCGCTGCCCTTACCAACGGCGTCTACTACTACTTCTTCGAGGCCGTCAAGGGTACATTCGAGCGCGCGTCCAAGCACAAGAACATGACCACAGTGGAGAGCATGATCTCAGGAGCCGTTGCCGGCGCCATGACCTGCATCATCACCAACCCCATCTGGGTGGTCAACACCCGCCTCACCGTCAAGCAGAAGAAGCAGGGTGCCCTTGAGGACGGCAAGAAGGTCGAGGAGCCCACTACCCTGGGCACCTTCGCCGAGATCATTCGCGAGGACGGTGTTCTGTCCCTGTGGCAGGGAATCATTCCGGCGCTTATTCTGGTCATCAACCCGATTATCCAGTACACCGTGTTTGAGCAGCTGAAAAACAAGGTCGAGAGGCTCCGCAAGCTCGGATCCCTTGACTTCTTTGTCCTTGGAGCTCTCTCCAAGCTTGCCGCCACCAGCGTCACCTATCCTTACATTCTGGTCAAGTCGCGCATGCAGCTTAAGCAGTCGAAGAACGAGAACGAGCGCTACTCGTCCCTCATGGATGGTCTTCGCAAGGTCATTGCCCAGGAGGGTGTTGCTGGTCTGTACAAGGGCATTGAGAGCAAGCTCCTCCAGTCCGTCCTCACCGCGTCGTTCCTGTTCATGTCGAAGGAGGCCCTGTTCTCGTACACCATCAAGTTCCTGCTCCTTATCGGTGCCCGCAAGGCAGCTATTGCCAAGTAGAAGGCCATGCATCCCACCCACTGCGTTCCTCTATTTCCCTAATTGCTTTTCCTCTTCATTCACAGCAAAATTGATTTCATCCACATTGCGAAACTAGCGACGATCGTGGGCTAGAAAGGAGGCATGTGCTTTTTTACCCAGGCAATCAACGAGAATGTGACTGCCAGGCCAGGAATAAGTTAAAATAGCCAACCCCGGCATGTGAATGGGACAGCAGATGCAGTGGAGCACGCATTTGGTTGAAGATAATAAACGCTGAAAACAAGCCAAGCCAGATCCACTAATTGTTCATGGCGACATCCACCACGCGCTGCTTCGGGCTGAACGTGAGGCTGAACGGCCGATTGATCTTTAGCGCAAACTCCTTCAGCCTGTCCGTCGCATCATTAAAGCTCTCCGCTATATAGTAGATTTGGTTAATGTCCACAATCGAGTGCTCCAGAGTCGCAGCCTCGAGGGGATTGAAGGGCCGCTTCTCAGAAACATCAGAAAACGCATTCTGCAGCTCGCCATACGAGCTCAGCAGCCCTGCGCCATATGCCCTCACCTCCTCGCCCTCTTTGCATAGGCCAAACTCGACTGTATACCAGTAGATATTGGCAAGCCGTTCGATGTCTTCGTCCGAAGCACCCAGAGATGCCAGCCCAATGTCCTGGGCCAGCTGAGCAAAGTCGGGGTCAAGGAGCATGGGCATGTGGCCCAAAATGTCGTGGCAGCAGTCGGGCTCTGGAGTAAAGAAGATGTCTGAGTGGTGGCGCACGTACTGCGTCGAGCTGAAAATGCGGAATGCCAGGCTGTAGAGAAAGTCGCGCGATGTGAGCAACCCCATCACTGGACGCAGCAGAAAGCCTGTGTGCGCCACCAAAAATTGCGATATGTCCTCCAGCTGCGGGATGTCGTTAGGCGAGAACCCGCAGTGCTCCTCGAGGAGAGCAAATCCACGGATGTATTCGCGACAGGCGTACTTGGCCTGCATGTCCTTCATGCGCGTGTACAGCGCCCTCCACGTCTCCTTTTCCCCACTTGTGTACTCAATTCGAGGGAGCGGGTTGCCGCTGGTGTAGGTGCTTGCCTTGGCGATTATTTCCTCGCGTCTGCTACGGTATACGGGGTCGTTGGCGCCTGGATACTCGGATGATAGCTCTTGGCCGAACTGGAGCGTGGTTTTGGCGTGCGAGTCCAGCTCAGCTGCGCTCTTGGGGAACCAGGGCACATCAATGCTGATGTTGTTGTTATTGACAATGATTGCAACAACCATGTTGTTATATGATGGATGTAGGTGCTTGCCGTTTGGGAGCTGCGGTGAGAAAGGAGAACCTGAGATGAGATGCTGAGATGTGGATGGAACAGAAACAATTGCACGTTCCTTCCCTTGGTGTTTTGTATTTATGGCCACTTGGCTCAGCATGCTGCGAGAGTGGCACAGGCACTTTCCTAGCCTTTCTGCTTCTTCTTGGAGGCACTCCCATGGAGGGGTACATAAATAGGTGTTGCACTTGTTGCATTGCCCAACAGCCTGTGGGAACGCCTACTGGGTACAATATGTGTACAACAAAACTTGGATTGTGCGAGTATATGGGTCATGAGCGCCACATTGTTCGAGTGCATGCCAGAGCTGCTGTGCAGCCCCTCCAAAAGGAGAGGACGCACATTCCATTGACTTTTTCGTGCGTCTCTGCTGTTGACTGGCCTAAGAAACAAGCGAAGCACACTTGAGAAAAATTGGCACATGTGCATGCCACATCTCTGCTGACTAGTGCATACACAACATGTCTGAAAAGCATATTCCAGATCTATGTATCATGGCGCAAGAGTTGCGCAACAGCCCACATGTTCTCTGTCAGCTTACACAAAGGCTGCGATGTTTACGCAGCCAGCCAGCCAGCCAGTTACACTTGTAGCTGTTGCTGAGTTGGACAGCAGATGGGGACAAAGGGGCTTGTGAAAACACCACTAGCAAAATAGTGTAGAAATATATACGTGAGGGGAGGCCGGGTGTCTTCAGGCTTGGCGTGCTCGGTGCTTCACAGCTGCTCGAGTGCGCTTGTAAAGAGCTGCATCTCGTTGCGGATAGTCCGTGCGAAATGCTGGACCTTTTCCTTTGTGTCCAGGACCTCGACGGACTGCGTGTACGGGTTGTAGCGCACCTGGAACGGACGGCGCATCAGCGAGTTGAACTCGCGCAGCTTGGTTGTCGCATCGCGGAAGCTGTCGGCAACAAAGTACACTGGCTGGTACTCGGTGATAGGGTACTTTTGAATGGCCGTCATGGATGGGTCGAACGGCCGCCTCTCGGGCTTTTCGGTCAGTGCATACTCAAGCTCACCAAACGAGCTCAGCAGGCCCGCGCCATATGCACGCGTCTCAGTGCCCTCCTTGCAGAGCCCAAACTCTGCTGTGAACCAGAAAATGGTCGCCAGCTTCTCAATGTCCTCGTCGGATGCACCCAGCGATGCCAGGCCAATCTCCTGTGCGAGCTCTGCAAAGTTCGGGTCTGCAAAGAGCGGGACGTGGCCCAGCAGCTCGTGGCAGCAGTCGGGCTCCGGCGTGTAGTAAGGATCCGAGTGGTGCCGGATGTACTGTGTGGAGTGGAAGACGCGGAATGCAAGGCTGTTGAGGAAGTCGCGTGGGGTCAGCAGCCCCATGACAGGGCGCAATGTGAATCCCGTGCAGTCCTTCAGGAACCGCGAGATGTCGTCAATCTGCGGTATTTCGTCGGGTCCATACCCGCAGTTCTGCTCCAGCAATGGGAACACATGGAGGAACTCGCGGCACGCGTAGTTCGGGTACATTGCACGCAGGCGCGTGTACACCTGCCTCCATGTCTCCTTCTCCTGCTCCGTGTACTCGATGCGGGGCAGGGGCTGTCCGGTACGGTATTCCTTGGCCTTGTTGACGATTTCCAGGCGACGGCTGCGGTAGACGGGGTCGTTGGCGCCGGGGTGGTCGGACGAGAGCTCCTCGCCCATCTCCAGCACCTTCTCAGCAAAGGTATCGAGGTCGGAGATCTTGCGTGGGAACCAGGGGACCGTCTCGCTATCGCCCTCTGCAAGAGGATCGCTCTTGGAAGCGTCAAGGTTGGTCACTGCGCGGACGTCCTTGACGATTTCCACACGCTTGATTTCCTCGATGACGCGCTGCACAACCTCCTTCGAGCGGGCCTCGATGTCGACAAAGAAGTCGTACCCGGTCTCAACCGACTTGCTGGGCCTCGACTCGATGCGGGTCATGGACACGTCGACCTTCTTGAGCGCGCGAAGGCACTCGTCCAGGGCACCGACCTGGTCGTGGATGGTGAAGAAGATGGTGGTGCGCTGCTCGCGCGGGTTGCTGGCGTCGTAGTGCGTTCCTGGCTCGTGGGAGGCCGTCGGCGCTGCTGTTACACGCATCATTTTTTTCGCGGTTTGGGTTCTCGTGGGTTGTGGTGATGTAAGGCTTGCGGGTGTGTTGTCCTGGCGTGGGTGTCTTGCAGCAGTCAGAGAGAGCAGAATCAAAAGAGTTTCTGAGGGATGGGGGGAAGAAAAGCAGGTGTGCGGAGGGGAGCAGCCATGCTTTATATGCAGCCTCTCTTTGTTTGAACTGCGCGGCATTTCACTGTTTGTATGCCAAAATGCCATTTCGAGGCCTCTTTTCCCACGCTGCTCGCAAGGAGGGGCGTTGCATTCTGCCATATCCAAAAGCCACGCGAGTCTCTCCTTGCAAGCACCTCCCCAGACGTCCCTGATCCAGGCTGGCTGGCTGGCTGGCTGGCTGGCTGGCTGCTGTTGCTCGGCACACGGGTCACATGCTTGCTGACGGCGGTAATCTTTTTGCGTGTGCACACGCTTATCTATCGCAAGCACAAGGCAGGCGCTGTCTCGACAAGGCACAAATAGTGCTGCCAGGCGGATCGCGCTGGGTCGTGAGAAAAAAAAGAAAAAGGAAAAGGAGCTTGACGAAAAGAAATCCGCTGAAAACTGAAAATCAGACTGCTGTCTGCGAAGGACTGGCCCTTCAGTTGGCAGAGGGGCCCTTGGTTCGCCGCTGATGAAGCTTTTGCGACTTTTTGAGGATCGAGCGGTGCTGCGCCCTGTACTCCTTTGTCAGTTCGCTGCGCCTCTCTGCCAGCTCCTCCTCCAGCTCCTCCTCAGTCTTTTGGCGCTGGAACGCCGGTTCGGGCTTGCTGAACATCGGCGAATCGACGTCGGCAAAGAACATTGGAAGCCTGTTGGCATTCAGATTGCGCTCAGCTGGTCCAGCAAACGTGGATCCGCCGCCAGTGACAGGCGCGTCGCTCTCGATGGCCTCCATTTGCGCTGACGGCTCATCCTCTTCCAAGCCAAGCGCCGTCGTGAACCTGAACCCCTCATCTGCGGCGCCAAAAAGACTACCACCACCAGTAGCACCTGTTTGTTCGGTGCTGCTGCCAGTCGAGCCGGAGCCTCCAAACAGCCCGCTCAGGCTGCTGCTCTTTGGCTCGCTGTCAACCTCCATCGCACCTTCATCCTCATCATCCCCGCCCTCCTCCTCGTCTGAATCCGAGTCGCTGCCGCTGCTATCGTCAGTGCCATCGTTTCTGCCATCGTCGTCATCGTCAGAGTTGCCGCTAGATCCATTTCCTGATCCAGAGCCAGAACCCGATCCAGAGCCAGACCTAGACCCGTTGTCGCTACCATCGCTGCTACTGCCATCATCGCTGCTACTGCTGTCACTGCTATCCGATTCAGCCTTTTTGCTTGGTTTCTTGCTCGGTTTCTTTCCGGAGCCATCCTGAGGACTCGTAGTATCGTCAGTCACGTCAGTGTCTGGCAAGCTGAGAGTGGTAGCAGCCGCTGCCCTTTTTGTTGCGGCCGGCGCGGATGACAGGAGCTGCGAAAGGATGCTTGATGTGCGCTGGCGCTCCTTGGCAAGCTCAATCTCGTCCAGCGTCATCTCAGCAGAACCAGCCGTAGCAGTTTTTGCAACAGGTGCCTTTGAGCTCTTCTTTGTGGGTGTCTTGGCTTGTCCGCTCTTCTCTTCTTCTTCGGAATCAGAATCGAAGGCACCACTAGCCAGCTTGGCCCTGAGCTCGGCATTGGGCACAAACTCCTGGTCGCCGCCAGCGGTGGCTGTCTCGTCGTCCTCGAACGATACGGGACTGAGCACACTTTTAGCTGACAGATCCGTTGCAACCATCTCGATCTCGCCCTCGCCCTCGCCATCGTCATCGTCATCGTCATCGTCATCGTCATCGCTGGCGCTCTCGGACTCCTCGGACTCCTCGGGTTCCAGCTCGCTGCTATTACGCTTCTCGGCGGCAACTTGTTTTTGGTGAGCCGGCCGGTTGCTCTGCACCATGCGCTCCTGCGCCCTCTTTGCCTCAGCAGCCAGCCTCTCCTGCCTGGCAACACGCTCAGCCGTCCTCTCCGTGATCTCTATGACCTGCTGAGGCAGCACGCGTGCCATCTCGATCTCCTGCGCTGCCTGCTCCTCATTATACTCCCACTCCAGCTGGTCCCAGTTCTTGGGCCGCACAGACCCAAACAGCTTTTCAAAGCCATTCTTATACTTTGCCGGGTCATAGGTGAATGACGATCCGTCCAGCTTGTTCATCGAGAACTTGAGCACCGGGCGACCGTACCTTCCCTTAGTCCAGCCCTTATATTTATCGATATTTTTGGCCGTAATCAGCGACATATCCTCAGCCATGCTGCCGTCGGAATCGCCGCTACGCTTCTGCCTCTTTGCCTTCTCGTTGCTGTCTTTCTGCTCAGACGGCTCGCCAGTAGTTGCCTCAGTCCACTCGCGCTTGAGCCTGACCATATAGTCCTCTTTGGCTTCCTCGATCCTTAGCTTGCCTCCCTTCCATTTGGCGCCCGTGTAGACGCTCATGCAGCGACGCCATTGCGAGGGCTTGATAAGGATGCTTACGTAGCCGAAGCCGCGGCACCCTTGGCCGTCGGCGGCCTTGGGCATCTCGACAGAGGACACTTCGCCGAAGGGTTTGAACCGCCCGCGGACGTCGTTTTCGGTCACTGCTTCGGTAAGACCACCAATGTACACGCGCTTTTCCACTGCAGCCTCGCTCATGTTTCCTGTTTTGGAGCCCGCCGTGTGCAGCAAAATTCGGGGAAAGATAAAATATGCGGTGCGTATACTAGAGGCGTCTGCTGAATTGAAAGGAGAGGCAAGAGGGCGGGTGAAAATTTGCTGTTCGCCAAAGTATGCTTTTTTTCAATACAGGAGGCGCAGACGATCAACCAATCAATGATGGGGCTGATTAAAGCCACGCCTGTGGGGAGCCTGAGGCTTAGATGGCAAAGCGTAGTGGATGTGTATATATTACAGCAGCGGGTATGCAAAATTTGGCAAAAGGAATGTAGCACAGAGCGCAGATGAAGCAAGGATGTGGGTGCGGCTATAAGGCAGAGTCAGAATGCAGAGTTTGCCCGCTTGCGATTCCTAGATCGCCGATTGGGCTGCCTGCCATCTGCTGCCCTGCTCTTTGTCTCCGCACTTGGTGCCTCCCCTCCTTCGTCGTCCACAGCTTCGTGCTGGCTGCGCTCTTGCTCCTGCTGGTGCTGCTGCTTTTGCTGAGGCCGTAGCTGCAGGTACCGCCCAATTACGCCAGAGTAGCTGTGCGATACGGGCTTTTGACTACTGCTTGCCTCAGTGCCATATTTCGGTGTGCTGTTGTTGTTTCTGCGCCTGTAATTGCGCCTGCCGCGGATGCCTGTGTTGCTGGCTTGGCCCTGTTGCTGCTGCTGCTGCTGCTGCTGGCCGCTGTTGTCGTTGCTCGCACGTCTCCTTTGCGCCTGGTGGTGGCTGTTGCCGTTGTTGTTTCTGTTGTCCTTGACAGCCGCCGCCTCGTAAGTGGGGCAGTTGATAGACACGAGCCTCTCTCCTGGAAGTATAAACGCAGTCAACTTGCCGCCATAGACGCAGCGTGTGTCTAGACCCTTTGTAAACGAGTGCATCTGAAGGTCGCGTCCAGCGTCGTGTCCATATACCACTCTCGAAAAATGCACGTGGTCGATGTCGCCCGCCTCACTGGCACGATCCGCCTCCTCGCCGCTGCCAGTGACGTTTCCATCGGCACCATTTAAGGTGCTGTCGGTGTGCTCGCTGCGGGAGTCCGATTGGTGGTGACTGAGAATCTTCATCTTGGCCGACCACAGCTCGAACCACGCCAGGCCCTTGTCGCGCGAGCTAATGGGGCCTGTAGAATCGATGTTACGCATGTTCATGACGTCGTGTGCATCCTGGCGAGACAGGGGCTTGGAAGGGTCCAGACCGCCATGGACCACCAGCCAGTCGTTGTACGGCGGTGGCAAGACCATTATTGCCGGGAACGACGAGACAAAGGCAAAGTCAGCAGGCGACAGCTTGCGCGCAATCTGGTAGTGCGGCTTGCCAAGCTTGAAGTCAGCATAGGGCAGGCCTCGGGACTTCTCCAGCGCCCTGAGCTCGTTGTGCGAAAGACCCTTGCCCGGCCCTTCTAGAAACTCCCTCCAGCGAATGACTCTGTCGTCATGGTTGCCGCGCACACACCAGGCATCTAGCTCCCGCGCGCGTCGGATGACGCCGATGGAGTCGGGCCCCTTGGCCACGAGGTCTCCAACAAGGATGATTTGGTCCTCGTCTGGCTTGTATCCGGCTTTCTTCAGTAGGCGGTCGAATTCTTTCAGACAGCCGTGGATGTCGCCGATGAAGAGCAGCCGCTTGGGCTCGGGTCTGCCCTTGGCGAACGACCGGGTCTCGACCAGCCGCGGCTCTCCGGCGCGGAATGACTTGATGGCCTCGTAGAAGGACTTGTTGTGGCGTCCACTACCGCTGTGCACTGTCTTATTGTGTCCACCACTATTGCGGTGGGGCCCATTGTTACTGCCATCCATGCCGCCATTGGCGCTCAATTGCTCTAATGCGTCGTCAGAGACCACGGAAAGGGACGAGTCCGAGGAAGACGAGGACTGCGGCGTGCTCATCGCAAGCAGCGGCTGTCCTATTGCCGAAGAAGGCTCGGGTATGTCCACGGGCTTGGCTTTGCCAGAGGCGTCGGCCGTGTCTTGTTGCTGCTGCTGCTGCTGCTGCTGCTGCTGCTGCTGCTCCAGCGGAGGAGCATTGGGTGATGTGGGCGGCGATGAGAGCCTGGCTCTGCTGAGGCTGTTGGCCAGGTCGTCGACGTCGGCCATGGCTGGTGTACTGGCTGGTGGCGAGCGGGCGAGCATAAGCAGAAGATATATGGTTGTAAGCGTAGTTAAAGCGAATAGTACGAGCGTGCTTAACCTTATTCGATAGCTGCAAACAATCATTTACAAAGGCGTGGAATAGAAGGGCGGGGGGAAATATATTTGGAAGCAGAAAAGAGAGGGAGCGAATACGAAGCGCATACGCAGTGGAGAACTGGTGGGTGTGCGCGGAGAGGTCAAGCCCAGAAAGCACGTGGATGGACTCCCGAGTGGACTGGCGCTCTGTCAGCCAGTCTCGACCCCCTTTCTACGCCGTGTCCCCCTCCCCTTGGAAGAGCAGCCTCTGGCTCTGGAGACAAGGGAGGGGCGATTAGCCAGTGTCTGTGCACGCGCACCCTTCACGCCTTGCTCTCCATCTCACAGCAACGAGTCTCTTGAATAGAGCTGGCATGCACCGCTGTGTATGCTCGGGATATCCGTAGCAGGCATCAGGTGCGGGCACGGCAGCGGCGGTCAAGCAGAAGCAGCAGAACGAAGCAGCAGCAGCGATCGGCGGCTCTGGCGATCCTCATAAACTGTCAAGCAGCAGCTTGCGTGCGGTGTTGCCACTTTGGACTCAACGGTGACGGCGTGCTCGCACGGGAGCCGGAGCCCACGTAGCTGCTGTTAATCACGCCTGCTGGTAACGCACTTGGTGATTACAATCACTGAAAATTTGGCTGGGCGTTTTCTTGCGTCGCACTTTGAAACATCACAAAGCGCCACACGTTAATTTCTCGTAGCTTGGCACCTCCGCCTCTCCGACGCAACCCTTCCTTCTTCGTCTCTCTTGACTTCTTTCCTTCTTTGCAAACAGCACCTTTCTGGCTCGCTACTTCGCCAACGACAAACAGAGAAAAAGGTATTAGGCAAGGACGAACAAAATGTCAAAGTTGCTTGCTAGTGAGTGTCGCTGTGCATTTACTTACAATGCTATAATCAGCATTCTCATTCACTGCTTGGCCCAGAAAACGTGCAGGTGAGCTAACGCTGTCGCCCTCCGTCGTGTCTGTAGGAACTATCTGCACTAAAATGGCACAGGATCTTCGCGGCGCGCTTGTTGGCTTCTGCAACCCCCTCCTCGACATCTCGGCCGTCGCCAACGACGAGCTTCTGAGCAAGTACAAGCTCAAGGCCAACGACGCAATCCTGGCCTCCCCCGAGCATGTCCCTCTGTTCCAGGAGCTGATCGAGTCGTACGATGCCAAGTTCCTTCCTGGCGGAGCTGGCCAAAACACTCTGCGTGGCGCCCAGCTGCTCCTGCCCGCCGATTCGGCTGTTTTCGTCGGTGCCGTCGGTGACGACGAGAACGCCAGGCGCTTGAAGGGAGCCGCTGAGAAGGCTGGTCTGAAGACCAACTACATGATCAACGCCGAGAAGCCCACGGGCACCTGCGCTCTGCTGATTACTGGGCCCAACCGCTCGATGGTCGCCAACCTGTCGGCCGCCGAGACGTACAAGTTTGCCCACATCAAGGAGCCCGAGAACTGGAAGGTGATTGAGCAGGCGCAATATTACTATATCACTGGGTTCTTCTTCACGGTCTCGCCCGAGACTATTGAGACTGTCTCGCAACATGCGCATATGGACGGAAAGGTGTTTACAATGAACATCTCGGCGCCCTTCGTCCCCCAGTTCTACAAGGAGAGCGTGGAGAAGACCCTGCCGTACATTGACATCCTCTTTGGAAACGAGACTGAGGCTGCCTCGCTGGCGGAGAACTTTGGATTCGGGGTAGGTTGCTTGTTTGCATGTGGCTGTGTCTGCTAGCTGTGAGAATGTGTGAGTCTGTATTTTGGGGAGGGAGGATCGGCTGTGCTGTGCTTTCATGCGCACTCTCCCTCAAATCCCACCAGTCAAATCCCACCAGCCCCAATCACACTCACAGCATGGCTCCATTGCTGGCTGCTGCCGTTTCAACTGCCTGCTTGGTTGCTCACACAAGAACGCTGTGTCTGCTTGCCGAAATTGCGTAGACCAAGGACATCAGGCAGATTGCCAAGCGCGTTGCCGACTTCCCCAAGGTCGGCGACAAGCCCCGCCTTGTTGTGTTCACTCAGGGCGCCGATAGCACGGTTGTTGCCTCGAGCGATAGCGACGAGATCCGCGTGTACACCGTCACCCCTGTCCCCACCGGCGAGATTGGCGACACCAACGGTGCTGGCGATGCGTTTGTTGCTGCCTTCCTGGCCGAGTACATCCAGGGCAGCGATATCGATACCTGCGTTGAGGCTGGTCACTGGCTGGGCTCGGAGGTTGTCCGCCAGATTGGCCCTAACTACCCTGACGGCGAGCTCAAGTTCGCTCCTTCGGGATCCTTTGCTCCTGCCATTGAGAAGCTCTAAGTAGTGCACCGAGGGAGTGCTCTTCAGCTGTTTTGCTCACCTGAATACATATGTGCATTGGTTATTCTCGCTCCACTTCACTGGTGGGCTTTTCTGCTTGGGCTCGCAAATCTGTGACCGGAGTCTGCGAGGGGGTTATCTGAGAGGGGGCAGGCGGACAACGTGGAGTTTTTCACTAGGGCCATTCGCCCAACAGGCACCGGCTTTGCATTGGCCGCCTGCAAACATGCTGGGGCTCCGCACACCAGCACTGGGACACACCCTCCGCCTGAATTTAATTGCTCAGCGAGCCCGGCTTTGGTGCAGCGGTTTTCGCCGTTG
This sequence comes from Martensiomyces pterosporus, assembly GCA_025201845.1. Classification (NCBI taxonomy): domain Eukaryota; kingdom Fungi; phylum Kickxellomycota; class Kickxellomycetes; order Kickxellales; family Kickxellaceae; genus Martensiomyces; species Martensiomyces pterosporus. Next base: position 18,502 of record MU603988.1, on the reverse strand, counting down.
AAAGCCTCCACGTTGGCAGTTTCTTGGCGCAGCACCCACACGGCGCGCCTGAGAAACCGCCACTCAGGGCTTTGCAGCTTTATTGCGCCTGCCTCCCAATATACGCGCCTGCCGCCTGGTCTGGTTGGGTGTCGTCGGTCGAGACTACGCTGCGTGCGAAGAAAGGGAGATTGCCAGTCGATGTCTAGTTGCAGGTATAAATGCATGTGCTAAGGAAGATGGATGCCGCGTTAGAAGGCCTGCGTGGCATCGTCTTGCACTTATCCCTCGCCCCTCTTCCTTTGCGCCAGTCCACAAATAACACCGCCATCGCTATTGACGCCTGCAACAAAAGGTATTTCAGATCAATTGAGCAGTCTCGTCTCTACATGTGCTTGTTTGCCAGCTGCTTAGGCAGCCAGCATCCAAATAGCAAAGAGGCTTGGGGTGGGAACGGCGAGGAAAAACGCCGCTTGCCGTCAGGCATCAAAGCCGAGCATGCTATTTATGCAGCCAGTACATTATTTGGCGTCACGCTGGCTGCTCTCGCCCTCCAGCGATCTGACTTTGGCCCGCCATCTTCAAGTGGAGCATAAATTGACCCCTCCCGCCCTCCGACACCCTCTTTACTGCTGCTACCGCTCTCATCTGTGCTAACCCTCTATTTTCTATTCCCTGTTTTGCACCTTCAGCTACTCTATACCTGTATTTTTCCTTTTTGCTGCACCGGCAATAGACCCCTCCTCTCTCCCTCCCTGCCCCATCCACTTCCTTCCTTATCTTGGAGCTCATGGCGTCGCTGCCTCTCATTCGCATTTCACCCTCGGAATTCCAGTTCACAGAGTCCAAGGCCGGGTACTCGAGCCGCCTGCGGTTGACCAGCTTGCAGCAACGGCCGGTGGGGTTCAAGTTCAAAACCAATGCACCGCACAAGTTCCTCGTAAAGCCCGTGGTTTGCTCCTTGACGAAAAAGGGCATGACTGTGGATGTCATTGTCAAGAGCACCAGTCCCATCAGCGAGGCCGACAGGTTCCTCATTCAGACAGTTGCGCTGTCTCCGGATGAAGCCGATGGACTTGATTCAGCAAAGGTAGGCACTAGGAGGAATGATACAGGTGTTTATGCGCTGTTGGCAGTAGTGCTCCTTTCTATTAGAATGTGGCGCATTGAGGCTAGCCATTGTTGCTCCTCAGTCAGCAAGAATACATGCCGAAGGGGGTGTTGTGGACAACAGCAACAGCAATGGGCGGGTCATCTGGATGGAAATGAGCATTGTGCCGCTGGAGAGACGGCGGGTGGACAGTGCATCCTTCACCACCACAGACCCCTCATAACCTTTCTGTGAACTGCGCACTCCACCCCCCCTCCCGCAAACCTGGCCGGCTGCTGCTTATCAGGAGGCCCTATTCAGCAATAGTGCGGCGTGGAGTAGCCCCCTGGTGTTGCCTAATTTCCCTTCTGCTGCCGCCTTCTTGTGACCTTTTGAAACTGCAGGTACATTGCCTGTTCCCCACTGCCCACATGACCCAGAGAGGGGTTCTTGCACAACTGCGGTTGCTGACGCCTTGTCTTTGCTGCTTGTCCGTGTGCCATTTGGATTGTAGTGGAGGAGGCTTGACCCGTCGAGAATCATGGAGGACCTGATTCAGTGCACAATCGGCCGCCGGGCATCCGTTTCGTCACAAGGCTCCATTTCTCCCCCGTCCAGTCCCTCGCTGCTGGCTGTTTCGCATATCTACGACCCACAGACACAGCAACACCTCTACCACCAGCAGCAGAGAGTGTGGCAGCCAGAGGCCTCGGCAAAATGCGACCAAAAGCCAGGAGTGTCTTTGGCGAAGCGGGTGTATGGCCTGGTGCCCGGAATTGATTTGGCTGACTGGTCGTGGTCCGAACTGGCTTTGTTTGGAGCCATTTGCATGCTCATCGGATTCTTTCTGCCTGCTATTCGATATGCCCTGATGTGATGCGAACTGCCATTATCCCTGCTTAATTCCGTGCAACAGCATTCGCCACTGCCATACTAACTACTATCTCTATCCTCTATCCATGTATATTTTCCTCTCCCTCTCACTTCCTAGCCCTTTCACAGCCTTCTAGGCATGCAAACATAAATAATAGATGTTGCTACCCATGCCCTCGTAAACTGAGAAACTAGTGCTTGATAAGAGCATAGCTGGAGACCGCGCTGTATTTAAGCACCGCAATAACCTCATGTGTAGAAATGTGGCATGCAGCAATAGCCGCAGCCGAAGAGCAGAGACCATCTGCTTAGTTCTCGCTCTGTTGCCGGTTGACTGCCAATATCTGAGCCAGCTCGCTCCTCTCCGCGATGTTGAGCAAGTCGCACACACGCCATCTAAACGACTCCAGGTCTGCTGATCCCTCCGCCTTCTCGAATGCCCTCGTCATGGTCTCCAGTCCCTCGTAGAACGGGGTACACAGGGCCAGCGGAATCTCCATCGTTCCCTGATCGCTGTCCACGACTTTGCCCTTGTTCGTCAGCTCAACGGCGACATTGACCTTGATCCTAAACAGACACTGGAACTGGATCCAGTCCTTCAGCACCGGTGTGGGCGGCTCGACGCTTTCGATCCTGGTCCCGTCCTCCCTATACATCTTTTCAACAGCCATATCCATGGCGCCACTAATCTTGTACGCATACTTTCTGCGTCTCAGCCCATAGGGTATTGCCATATCGTATGCCTCAGGCGGCCCCATCTTCACCACCATGTCAACCATCTCGGGGTAATGCGGGTCATCCACCTCAATGTTCAGCCTGTAGCCCTGCGACCGCATATTGGCAAGCGCGTGCTTGTAAAGCTTGGCCAAGAAGGGCGTCATCAGCTGGTCTAGCGCCTCGTAATCGCCCTTGTTTATGGCGTCCACCGTGCTGCAGAGGACTACCTGGACCATCTTTTCGCGGACTTCGTCCAGGTATCCTTCGCCAAACGCCATGCGTGCCATGTTCTTGGCCCCTGCGTCGGCCAGCCACTTGGTGATCTTGGCTACAAAGCCGAAGCCCGAGGACTTGCTGCGGGGGCGGGTGTGCTCGTGCATGGTTGCGCTGTCAGAGGGCCAGATCCACGGGAACTTTATCTTCTCGCGGCCGCGCGTGCTCGTCGCATAGCTGGCAGCTGCTGTCTTCAAAGCATAGTGCTGTCTGCTGGCAAGAAGCGAGCCACTTTGGCGCTGCAAAAAGGGTGCTCTAGTGGGAGCCACTGCTGCCGGCCGTTGCGAGAGCGATTTAAATGCGCGCTTCATTTTGTCCGAGCAAAAGGAGGGGCTATTCGTAGCAAAGCAGCCGGTAGACTTTCTATGGTCTACACTGGAAATTACAAATGAGGCGGAAAGAGAAGGGAAGGAAAACGCGGCTCTGATAAACTGCCCTCCAACCCCCACACCCATCAGTTTCGGAGCACTACGTAGTTTCGGAGATCTAATGATCACTTCCACGTGACATGCAGATCAGGCCCAGACACTAGTCGCATGCATTGGCCGCTTCTGTCCACTATAGAAAGAGCTATTCAGTAGATGTCGTCGGGTCCCCAGAGCTTGAATGTGCGATCATAGCCAGCGGACGCAATATAGCTACCGTCATGGGCAATATCTACGCCCATTACCTTGCCCACATGTCCGGCAAGCGACTTTTGCAGCTTCCAGTCGCCAGAGGTCCACACGTTGATCAGCCCGTCATTCGATGCCGATGCCAGGTACTGGCCATCGCACAGCATGCTCTGCTCCGAAGGACCATCGACATCCATGCTCACGTCGGCCACCGTCTCGCCATCCCCGTCGCTGTCCTTTGGCAAAGAGGGTCCTGGCCGCTGGGCGTGGAAGAACCGCACATCCGTAACCATTGATTTATGCGCCGGGATCTGGTACAGCGGGCACAGCCTGCGCAGGTCAAAGATCTTCACGGTATTGTCCGCGCTGCCAGTGGCCACTTGATACCCGTTGGGCGACCAATCCAGGGCATAGATCTCCTTGGCGTGGCCCTCCAGGCTCATAACTGACCTCCCTGACCGCATGTCCCACACCCGTCCAACCCCATCCAGCCCAGCCGTGGCAACCAGTGCGCCATCGCACTGGAACCTTAATGCAAACACCTCGCGTGAGTGCCCCTCCTGCAATAAAAGCTCGGTCTCGCGCGCAACGTCCCACAGCCTCCACGATCCGTCATAGCTCGCACTGCCCAAGTACCTGCCACTCGAGTGGTGGTCGACGTGGACCACGCGGCTCGCATGGCCCTCCAGCTTGCCTATGGGCGTTTCCCTCGAAAGGGACCACAGGTAGATGTTACAGTCTGCAGCCCCGCTGGCAAAGTCTGCGACCTCGTCGCCCAGCCCCAGGGTGGCCTGCGGGTGGAACGAAATGCCACCCACGCGGTCGGTGTGTCCGCGGAACGTCCGCACTAGTTGGCACCCCGGCAGATCCCAGAGCTTGATTAGACCGGACCACGAGGCCGTCAGGAGCTGCTGTGAGTTGGGCGAGAATATGGCGCGCGATAGCGGCCGGTCGTCGCCAACCTGCGACCCCACATTGGTATGCGATTCCAGCACCTTTATCAATTCCTGGCGTCTACTGCGGATTTCGGACAATGGCTCGGTGCATTCCCTCCTCTGGCGGTCTAGCCGGTTCTTTGCTTGCACCAACGAGAAGGCAGCTATATCTCTGCGTGCTTCAAGGAGATCCTGTGTTCCCTCGGTATAAAACTCCTCCTCCGCCTCCTCCTCCTGCTCGCCCTCATCCTCTTGGTCCTCCTCCAACTCCAGCATCTCAGCACCACCCTCCTTTCTATTCCTCTCCATTCTCATTTTGGATAGGATGTAGCGCAGACGTGTTCGCCGGTCGCCTGCATCCTCGCCAAAGAGACAGATCGGGTGCCCGTGTTCCCGCAGCGCCTCCTTCACTTTCTTGTCGTCTGTGGGGACTGCTATTGCGCGTGCCACCCGCTTGCGCTCAAACTCCAGCATTGCCTTGCGGCGGCTCTCCAGTGCCTCGCCAGTCAGAGCCTCTTCTTCGGTATGATCGATCACCTCGTCTATTAGATCCAGATCGATTTGGCTTGTCAGTGAGCTCCTTGTGGCGTCCAGAGTAGCACTGTTTTCTTCTTCTTCTTCAGCCTCTTCCTCGCGCTTGCGCTTGGCATAGGCGACTGCATCTCGCTCAAGAGATCCAAAATGCACTCTCTCATTTTTATGTTGCTGCTGCTGCTGCTGCTGCTGTTGGCTCATGTCGTATGGCTCACAATTGTCTTGGTATTATAGCGTTTCTGCGAGTGGTAAGGAGAGTGAGTAAGAATGGAAGCCCGGGCTGCTGCTTGCGGCTCCTTTGGCGCGCCCAGCGATCTATCTGTCCAAGCACAGATACTTTGCTGGGCGAAGCGGCGGCTTTTGGTCTGACATCACGTGTGCAGCCAGAAGCCTGTGGTCGCGGCTCGACTCGCAAAAAATAGCACAGCTTAGATGGGGCGGCTGTTATCGCAAAGGCACAAGCATGCTTGCAATTTTCCATATTGCAGGCAGCTGCTACAAAGCACATTTCTCCTGCCTCTTGCTGTTGAATTCCTCTCTTCTATTTCAGAATCTGTTTAATCGACTCCGGGAAAGGAGATAAAGACGCGTGAGGTTTCAAACAAGCAAATGTGGGCGGTACGCAGGGCTCTTCAGCGCTCTTCAGCAGCGGTCGGCGCGAGATTCACCTCTCCCCTTGCCAGCAAGACAGTGGTTAGCACTGTCTCTGTGCCCAAGCAGCAGGCACGGTTTATGGCCAACACACAGGACGATGGGCAGTTCAAGACCTGGAAGCCCCTGGCACCTACTCTGCGGCAGCGGCGCATGGCATCGCGCAAGGACCTGCACAAGGGCGGGCCTGTCCGCGAGCTGACGGTGGCGAAGCGCAGAACCGGCGGCAGGAACAACACTGGACGGATCACTTGCCGCCACCGCGGTGGCGGTGCCAAGCGCCGCATCAGACTGGTCGACTTTAAGCGCAGCGAGCCGGGGCCTCAGGAGGTGATCCGCCTCGAGTATGATCCGGGAAGGACTGCGCACATCGCCCTGATCAAACACATGGAGACCGGCAAGCTGTCGTATATACTGGCGCCTGCGGGACTGAAGCCCGGCGCTGTGGTGCAGTCGTACATGCGCGTTAGCTTTGAGGCCGAGCCTCAGGAGCAGGCGGCAAAGCAGGAGGAAGAGAGCGCGGCGGAGAAGCAGGAGCAGAAGGCTGAGGTGGACGAGACAGCCGCCATCAAGGAGCTGTTCCGCCCAACGACCGAGTTCAGCGCTGATCTGGCGTCGAAGGTCAACGTGGAGGTGGGCAACTGCATGCCCCTGAAGATGATCCCCATGGGCACGCTGATCCACAACATTGGGCTCCACCCGTTTGGCCGCGGCCAGCTGGCGAGGTCCGCTGGTGCCTCGGCTCAGCTCCTGTACACGGCGCCCAGGGGATTGGCGCAGATCAAGCTGATGAGCGGCGAAGTTAGAAGAGTGCCGGTGGACGCGTGCGCTACCATTGGAGCCGTGAGCAACCCGAACCACAAGCACGAGAAGCTGGGCGGTGCCGGTGCAAAGAGGCGGAGAGGGTGGAGACCGACGGTTCGAGGCACCGCGATGAACACCCACGACCATCCCCACGGTGGTGGCCGTGGCAAGTCCAAGGGCAACAAGCACCCGCGCAGTCCGTGGGGCAAGCTGGCGAAGGGCGGAAAGACCCGTCCCAAGCCCAACCCCATGGTCATCCGCGGCCGTCCCCGCCGCTAAGCGGACAGGTGGTGGCTGGTTGCTGCTATCCTACTACTTCTGTCTTTCCTTCATTGGCCACAACGCCTTTCTTTAACGTGGTCCCTAAAATAACATCTTGCTCGTAGAACACCCACGTGCTGCCATCCTCGACGCTGCTTTCGCAGTACAGCCCTGCTTTTAGCATGCCTGCCTCTCAGTAGATGCTGGCCTGCGTGCTGGGCAACGTTCATTGGCCCATGGCGTTCACCCCCTCCCCCGCATACTCTCTTCTGCCGCCCAGCGCTGTGCATTCTTCTGCCGGGCTACCGACTGAGAGAATGCAGGGCAGCAAGAGTCAGCCGGTGCGACCCAAGCAATCCTCGGCACAAGAGCAGGAGCAAAACAAAGCAAGCTCCGCAGATAGCTAAACAAGCTTGCCCGCTGCACTCGTCCTTTCTTTCCCTTTCTCCTTTCCACAGCTTCCACACCCCTCGTGCTCTCCAATCGGCACTCCTCCTTTCCTCTTTTCATTTCTCATCTCGGTGGCATTCAATCTCCTCCCTTCCCCTTCCACTCTATTATTCGCAAACCTTTTTTTTCTTTCTCTTTAACGACACCACTGCCGGCCTTTCAATTCAGTTCAGTTGAAGCAATGAGCGTTGATGAGGCGCAGGTAAAGAAGCGCCCTGGCAAGGATGCAGCTGGGGCCCAGCAGCCAGCCAAAGGCCACCACGGCGTTGCCGTTGTCGACCCTGCCGTTAGTGCAGGAGAGCGGGGCATCAGCACCCGAAGCACCAGCTCGCTGGTCAGGAACTCGTCCAAGTACGCATTCGCCGCCGTCACCCTGCTGTCGTTTCTGACCAGGTACTGGAAGATCTGGGACCCAGCACAGGTGGTCTTCGATGAGGTGCACTTTGGCAAGTTCGCGAGCTACTATCTCCGGCGACAGTACTACTTTGATGTGCATCCGCCGCTGGCAAAGATGCTCATCGCGCTTGGCGGCTGGCTGATTGGGTATGACGGGCACTTTCTGTTCGAGAAGATTGGGATGGAGTATGTCTCGAACGGCGTTCCCTACATCATGCTCCGTGGGTGGGTGGCGATCTTTGGCTTTGCGCTGCCGCTCCTCGTCTATATGATCATGGCTGAGTCCGGATACTCCGTCGTTGCATCGCTTCTGGCCGCCCTTCTGGTCACATTCGACAACGCGCTGGTTACCCAGGGAAGGCTCATTCTTCTTGACAACATCATGATTTTCTTCATGCTGGCTGCCGTCTACTCGTACATCAAGTTCTTCAAGCTCAGGTACAAGGCGTTCAGCACGCAGTGGTGGACGTGGCTTCTGAGCACCGGTGCCATGCTCGGGTGCGTGGTCTCCTGCAAGCTTGTTGGCCTGTTCACCATCACGCTTATCGGCGTGGCTGTGCTCTATGACCTCTGGCGCATCATCGACATCCGCCGCGGAACCACGATGGCGCAGTTTGCTCGCCACTTTGTTGCGCGCGCGCTTGCCCTCATCGCGGTGCCCTTTGTGCTCTACCTGGGATTCTTCTATGTCCACTTTGCTGTTCTCACGCACACGGGTCCCGGCGATGCCTACCACTCGTCCGAGTTCCAGATGCAGCTGATTGACAACCCGATGACAAAGTCGTCGTTTGACGTGCACTATGGCGACCAGGTCCTGTTCAAGCACCGCGACTCGGGCGTCTACCTGGACTCGACCGCTGCTCGCTATCCTCTGCGCTACGAGGACCAGAGAGTCAGCAGCCAGGGCCAGCAGGTCACCGGGTCCCCGGACTACTCGAACTCGAGCTACTGGGTGATCAAGCCGACCAGAGACTACGAGGCGTTCGCCGAGTTTGTTGCCAGGCGCCAGGCGGGCGAGGAGATCCCCAAGGAGGACCTGGACAGGTGGGTGGTGCACAACACCGACCTGGTGCAGATCGAGCACGCCGACACCCACACCAACCTCCGCACCCACGACGTCGCGTCTCCCCTCACAGCGACGAACATGGAGTTCACCACCATTGCGCTCAACGACACCGAAGCGTTCGAGGACTCGGTGTGGCAGATCAAGATCGACGGCGCAAACTCCAACACCACGGTGCTCAAGACCACGTCCTCGTTTATGCGCGTTGTCAGCCACAAGTACGGCGTCGGCATGTGGACCCACGGAAAGAAGCTGCCCGAGTGGGGACATGGCCACCAGGAGATCAACGGCAACAAGAAGCCCGAGGAGAAGACCAACATCTGGACCGTTGCCGAGATCCGCGGGCACACGGACAGCGACGAGGACCAGGAGGCGCTGAAGAAGGTGCCCCGCCTGGGATTCTTCGCCAAGTACGCCGAGCTCCAGGGCCTGATGATCAAGCACAACAACGCACTCACCTCTGTGCACCCGTTCCAGTCGGAGCCGATCACCTGGCCGCTGCTGACGCGCGGCATCTCGTTCTGGACGAACTCGACTGACAAGAAGCAGATCTACCTGCTTGGAAACCCGCTTGGCTGGTGGCTCTCCGACTGCGCCCTGTTTGCGTACGTGGTGGCCATGGTTGGGCTGGAGCTGTTTGACCGCAGAAACATCGAGGTTGTCGACGGCGTGGTCCGCCGCCACATGGCGCGGTCCACTGGGTTCATCGCGTTTGCGTGGTTCATCCACTACTTCCCGTTCTTCCTGATGGGCCGCTCCCTCTTCCTGCACCACTACCTGCCAGCGTCGATCTTTGCGTACATGATGCTGGGCGCCTGCTTCCAGTTCTTCTGCTTCCCCGAGTACCAGAGATTCGCGCTCCGCCGCTGGACAGACAAGGCCCGCGCCCTGCTCCCGTCGTCCGCCGCAGCCGTCATCTTTGTGGCCGTGGTTGCTGCGCAGGCTGCCGTCTTTGTCTTCTTTGCGCCGATCACCTACGGCACCGCCAGCCTCACGCCCGAGGGCATTGCAAGCAGGAAGTGGCTCCCCTCGTACGACCTACACTTCCAGAAGTAAGCCGTGGCCCGTCTCCCCTGCCCTGTCAAGCCTCGTCCTTTTGCAGTCACTTTTTCATTCCTTTCTTCCATTCATTCTTTCTCGTCTTTGGTGTCTTCAAACAAAGGCCCTTCTAACAGTCTCCACTACACGGCGCAAATGCAAGAAAGCCTACATGTGGGTTGGGTTGGGTTGGCGGCGCTCTACTTTTCGAGCTCGACGTAGTTGGCGGGGAACAGGCCGTACTGGCCGTGCTTGTTGGCGCCCTCCCACCACTCGTCCGAGGGGAAGTCAATGTGCGTGATCCGCTCGCCAGCAGCAAACGACACCTCGCCCTCCTCAGCCGCCTCGTAGTCGTAGACCGCGGTAGCGTAGTGCTCGCCCAGGTCCTCCTGAGCAGGCGCTGGCGGAGGGGGTGCGGGCGCTGCTGGTGCTGGCGGTGCACGGGGAGGCAGTGCCGGTGCTGCTGGCGCTGCTGGTGCGGGTGGCGCGGGTGGTGCCTGTGGCGGGCCACCACGTGGGGGCAGTGGCGGGGCTGGCGGTGCGCTGGGTGCTGGCGACGAACGAGGGGGCAACGCGGGTGCCATTGGCGGCGGAACAGGAGCTGGCAGTGCCACTGGCGGTGGAACAGGTGGCTGCGGCGCCATTGGCGGCGGAGCAGGTGCCGGCGGCGGGGGGTTGTATTGCCCAGGAGCTGGAGGGGGTGGCGCATAGCTTGCGCCTGGGGCGGGCGCATATGGAGCTGGCGGTGCCGCTGGAGGGGGTGCTGGCGCACGAGGAGGCATCGCTGGCAGTGCTGGCGCCATTGGAGGCGGTGCCGGTGCTGCTGGGGGCGGTGCCGGCGGTGCTGGCGCTGATGCTGGTGCTACTGGCCTCGGTGGCGGCGGGCAGTTCATTGGCGGCATGGGTGGCCGTGGGGCCGGTGGTGCCACTGGTGCCGGTGGTGCCACTGGTGGTGCTGGCGGAGCCATCGGGGGAGGTGCTGGCGGAGCCATCGGGGGAGGTGCTGGTGCTGCCGGCGGAGGTGCTGGTGCTGCCGGCGGAGGTGCTGGTGCCGGCGGTGCTGGTGGAACACGCAGAGGTGCCGGCGCGGATGGGGCCGATGGCGCAGACTCAATGAGCTCAACAAAGTTGGCCGGGAACACGCCCTGGCGCGACCCATCCTCGCTCTCGCCAGCCCACCATCCAGGGTCCAGCTGGTCGATGCTGTAGATGATGTCGCCCTTCGAGAACGCCAGCTCGTCTTCGGCCTCGGCCTCGTAGTTGTAGATCGCACGGGCAGTCAGTCCTCTCGACGCAGGCTGGGAGGCCGATGCCTGGCGCTGGCGCTCAGCCTCAGCCGCTTGAGCCTCCTCCTCCCTGCGCCTGGCCTCCTCTGCCTCCCTTTGCTTCCGCTCCTGCTGCTGCTGCTGCTGCTGCTGCTGGCGCCGAAGTCTGTCGTCATCCTCGGCCTTCTGCTGCTCCTCGCGCCTGCGCTGCTCCTCAGCAGCCTCAAGCTCTTGCCTGCGTCTGGCCTCCTCTGCCTTTTCCTCCTCTTCTTGCTGCTGGCGGCGTCTACGCTGCTCTTCCTCCTCCTGCTGCTGGCGCATGCGGCGCTCTTCCTCCTGCCGCTGCTCCTGCTGCTTCCAAGACGGGACAGGAGGCGTGGGTTGCGAGCGCTGAGTCGATGTGAGTGACGACTGCGACCCACTGCGTGCACGCCTAATCGCCTCCAGCTCGCTCTTCCGCTCATTGATCTCTGCCTCAGCCGCCGACTGGTTCGACGAGGCGCCGAGGTCCGAGTTCAGCAGGCGGCGGTTGCGCAGCATCTCCAGCTCGCTCTTCGTCTGGTCTGCCTGCGTAAACGCTGCCGATGGCTCGCTGGCACTGCTGCCGCTGTGCCGAGATGCAGGTGCTGTTGGCGTGGCTCCCCGAGAGCTGCTTGCGCCTCCAAACGATGCACTGGCTGGCGATTGGCCGCGGCTGCCTCTCCGCAGGGCCTCAAGCTCTGTCTGGCGCTCCTCTTGCTGGGTCTTGTAAGCAGATGGAGGAGGTCCAGCTGGGCGCGGTGCCTCTTGAGAGGGGGTCTCGGGAGCCGTTGCCCGGAGGCCAGGCGTTGGTGTTGAAGAAGAAGCAGTAGTAGGTGCAGCGGCCGTTGACGTATTGCGTGCACCAAAGAACGAGGATACCGGGCGGCCGCTCGAGGAGCTGCCGCCAAACAATGGCTTCGAGCCGCCGATTACCGGTGCGCCAGGCGCGGCAGAAGTGGGTTTGGGCGCGGTGGGTGCTGGCTTGGTGTAGGCGGGCTTTGGCGCAGGCGCTGCTGGCGGCTGCGGTGCTGCTGCTGCTGTCTGCACAGAGCCCCAGGCTGCGCTCTTTGTCACGGCCGGCGCTCCGTACGACGCGCCCTTTCTAAAGGTGCCGGTGCCGCCGAATGCAGGCTTGGCAGCTGGGGTAGGCGCAGTCGCAGCGGCTTGGCGTCTTGGCTGCGTGTGGTACGAGTACTGAGCTCCCGAGCTCCTCTCCACCCGCTCCATGACTTCGTCTGGCTGCACGTCTTCCTCCGAACGAGCGGTAATCGCAACGTGGTAGCCGCTAAGCACCTGCTGCACCTCGCTGACTTGAGAGCCCACCAGCCCCTTGCGGAACACGGGCACTCCCTGGCCGCACCAGGAGATGAACACAAACTTGGGCAGCTTGCTGTTGGGGTCCTGCACGCGCGCAAAGGCATATTGGATTTTGCCGTTGTCGAACTCGTCCGCCAGCTCTTCGAGCCCGTCGCTGCCCTGAGACTGCACATTGAGTGTGTTGCCTCCGCGGTCGAACCCGTAGACTGCCCAGGAGATGCTGGGGTCGCTGTCAAGAATCCGCTGGTGCGTGGACGCTATCTCGCTGGCATGTGCCGAGAGGTCGAGGTTGTTGGCCATAGGCTGCTAGGGGTGTTGTATTGTCGCTGGTTTGGGTCCCGAGATGCCAATAGCTGCTGGTTGAACGTGTGTTTGTAGGAAGAAGGGGAAAAACTGATTCGATGGTGTGGAGAGCGCTTTCTTAAAAAATGGCAACCAGCGCTTGTTGAAGACAAATGTCCGCTGGGCAATGAGAGATGATGGAAGCTGAAGCAAAAGGAGAAGAGCCAGCGACGGCGAGCATGCTTGCACACAGGAACGAAAGCGCGGTGCTGGTCCCTAACCCTGCAGCATGGGAAAGGAGGCAAGCGAATCATTACTCTCCGCCTCCCTTCCCCCGCCCACTGCCCCCCCCTGCCCGCCTGCTCGCACCTGGTGACTCTCGCCTTCGCTCAGCTGTTTGCGTGTGTTGTTGCTACTACCCAACCGCCATAAAGTCTGTTTCACCCGCTGCCTCCTTTTTTTCCCAGCTCTTCCCAGTTTTACCGCCTTTAGACCTTATGCTTCACTATCTTGCTTTCTGATTGCGCCTTTTGGCTTTACCAACGCAACGGCCTTTACTTGCTTTTCTTTTTTTGGAACTCGTGACAAGTCTTTCTGTTTACTTTCTCCTGCCTCCGTCCCGCCAGCATGCCGCTTGTTGAAGTGCGCCGTGCGATTTATGCGTACGAGGCGGCTGATGGCGACGAGCTGACGCTGAATGAGGGCGATGTCTTGTACATTCTTAATAGCGACGACCCAGACTGGCTCCAGGCAAAGCGGAAACCCAACCACATTGACGACCCCGACGAGGTTGGTCTGGTTCCAGCAAATCACACCGAAATTGTAAGTAATGCAGAGCAACGCTCCTTGCATTCATCTCTAGCTAATGAAGACTCCTCCGCCACGCATATACTGTGTGTGATGCACATTGTGGTATATAAAGGGCGCCATACACACGACGCCCTTATCAGTGAGCTCGAGCAGCTGATTGATAGCTCCGGGGTCTCTCTGGAAACACAAACCCCTACTTTTTTCTTCTCTTTCCTTCGTGTGTGCACTTTGTAGCTCGAGCCTATTGCGAATGCGAGGGCACTGTATGACTATGAGCCAACGCAGGATGAGGAGACGACGCTGGAGGAAGACGAGGACATACAGATCATCGAGGATGATGACCCTGACTGGTACATGGCTCGGACCAGCGGTGGATTCGGGTTTATTCCCAAATCGTATGTAGGAACCTTATCTGAGACTGCTCAGGGCCGGTCCATTGCAGATGAGCATGAGGTCGCTGGGTCTGCCAGTGCTGCAGAGAGACCGCCCTCGCCCAAGGCTGCGATCCCGCCAGTGCCTGTTCCTCAGCCAGCACTGCCCCCTCCCCCTCCTCCTCCTCCTCCGCCGCCGCCGCCGCCGCCGCCACCCGCATCGACTGACGCGCTGAGAACTAGCCCACAGTCGGCTGCGCCTAGCTCTACAGCACCCCCGCCACCACCACCACCACCACCACCACCTCCTCCTCCTCCCCCTCCCCCTCCTCCTTCAACACAGCAGCAGCAGCCTCAGGCAGCCTCATTGTCACCGCCCAGCAGCACCATATCCCACTTTAACGTCATCGAAGGCAAGAAGAAGAAGGGCCGCAAGGTGACTCTGGGCATCAGCAACGAGACATTTATTATCGATGCCAACGACGACATGATTCCGCCAAAGCGCTATGCGATGAAGGATGTCTCCCAGTCCAGCTCAAAAAAGAGCATTCTTGATGTTGAGATTGGCGGGTACGAGCCAGCGGCATTCGACTTTTTGTGCTCATCCAACACGGAGGCCGAGCGCATCGCTGACGCAGTTAATGCCGCCCGTCGCGGCATGTTTGTTGGTGATCGACCACTGAGCGACGCCCCGCCGCCCCCACCTCTGCCACCCAAGGACAGCCACAACACCCCAGCCCCGTATTCTGAGCAGCCATCTCCAGCAACAGCCCAGCCTCCAGTTGCCGCTCTCAGCACACACAGCTCAAGCTCTCAGGAACATGCGCTTGTCCTCTATGACTTCAGTAGCGATGATCCCGAGGAGCTCACTGTTTCGGAGGGCGATCGTGTGCTGGTTTTGGATAAATCGGATCCCGAGTGGTGGCAGGTCCAGCTGTCCCCTCCTAATGGACGCACTGGTCTAGTGCCTGCATCGTATTTGGAACGTGGGCCAGAGCCAGCGCCAGAACCAGAGCCAGAGCTTACTTTTGCTCAGGAACCGGAGAGCCACATATCCGGAGCGTTTGCTGCCCCACCACTGCCCACTCGCACGGAAACAGTTAAGCGTGCTGCATCTCAAGCCCATCTTGCCGTCCAGCCCCAGCCTCAGCCTCAGCCCCAGCCCCAGCCTGTGGAACCTGTCCCAGTGATAGGAAGCAACTACAGGAACGAGTCATCGGGGACGAACCTGCGTCGCCAAAAGACCACTGATTCAGACAACGTGCCCCTCAACGTGCTCAGAAAGCGCCAGGAGTCTATGTCTGGCCCCAATATGGCGATGGTGCGCACATGGACAGACAGATCAGGAGCATACACCGTGGAAGCCCAGCTCTTGTCTGTGGACAACGAAGATCGCGTGCACCTGCACAAGACAAACAACGCAAAGATCCTAGTGCCTCTGTCAAAGTTCTCTGACGCCGACAGGCAGTACGTGAACGATATCACCGGTGCGGAGCCACAGAAGCCTGCAAAATCCATGACTGCGCGCCAGAGACAGCAAGAGAATGCCAAGCAGACTCCCGGCAAGCGGATGGTCAACTACGATTGGGACTGGTTCGACTTCTTTACCCTCAAGGGCGGTGTCAGCGCTGACAACGCGCTCAAGTATGCCACTTCGTTCGTTGCTGAGCGGCTGGATGACAAATCGATCCCAGAGATATCTCCGCAGAGTATGCAGCAGCTTGGCGTGAAACCCGATGACATCATCAGGCTGGACCGTGCCTTCCAAATTCACCAGGGCTTACCAGTGGATCCTGTTGACCCGATGGCGGACGATTTCTTCCATCCACCGCAGCAGCAGCAGCAGCAGCAACCCCGTAGTCCTACTGCTGCCAGGTCTACACCCGCGGAACCTTCCAATATTTCTCGCCCAGCACAACCTCGTCCTTCAAACAACCCATGGGGAATCGATTCCGAGTTGGACCGTCGGACACATATCAAGAACCAGGTTGAATCCGACGAAGTGCTTGCCAGGAGGCTGCAACAAGAGGAAGAGGACATTGCCAAGGGCAAGCGGCCAGCTCATAAGCATGGACCTCCAAGACATGGCCATGCAGCAGACCCATTTACCTCGCTTGATGCACCCGGTCAGTCGTCCAGCCACCAGCGCTCAGACCAACATGCACATTCTAAGCAGCCACTGAACTTGGGCACGGGAAATCGCAAGGCATCCAGAAACCCAAGCACTGTAGTCAACCCAGCACAGCTTCGGTCCGCGCAGCAAAAGCTGGGCAATAGCTCAGCTACCAGTGGCCTGCCACCTAATGCTGGAAGATCATCTAGCCGTACTGCGTTGGACGATGCGTTTGGAGTAGGCATGAGCAAGTCGCCCCAGCCTGTCTTGCAGCAGACCTCTCAGTCGCCGCCTCCTCCTCGAGCACGTCCCACCGCAAAGCCCCAACAGCAGCAGCAACAACAACTGGTTCAGCCTCAGCCTCAGCCTCAGCCTCAGCCTCAGCAGAATGTAACAGTTGGTATGACCCCGCTTATTCCTACGCCATCTACGAGCACACCTCAGAACACAGCACCTGGTATTGGTGGACTGACAACGAATGCCATGGCAGCTGCTGCTGCAAGTGGCAACAATGCGCAGGTTGAACGGCTGGAGCAGCTGGCGATGGCCAAGGCGAAGGAACTATCTGCCCAAGAGGTTCGCATCAAGCAGCAGCAGGAAGAAATCCGCAAGCAGGCAATGTTCCTCCAGCAGCAGCAGCATCAACTATTGCAACTGCAGCAGACGCAAAAGGTCGAGGCACAGCTGAAGCAGCTGAAGGAAGAAAGGGAGAAGCTGGAACAGCAGCGCCAGGCCAACGCCTTGAAGCACCAAGTGGATATGCTAAAGTCGCAGCAGGAGCAGCTTTTGAAAATGCAGCAGATGGCGTCGCAGGTACGTGGAAACATTGCTGCCGGAAACATGGCTCACAACCGCTCCGCTTCGTCGGCAGGTATCCCGGCCCAGCAGCAGACCATTCAGCCGCAAGTATCCCTGATGAGTCAGAGTGTCACCTCTCTGGGTTCCTCAATGTCGGGCATGGGCTCCATTCACCAGCAACCACTTCACCAGCAACAAACTGTGCAGAGCGTTCCTCTTTCCAGCAGACTCCCACCCCCGCTTGTGCCTTCACAGACTAGCAAGCCCCTCAATCTGCAGACTTCAAATCTGCAGACGTCGAATATGCAGACGTCGAATACGCAATTCCAGCAGCAGCAGCAGCAGTCGATTTCCCAGCGCCAGCAGTATGCTGGACTCACTCCGGTGTCCTCTGTGGGCATGTTCTCATCTGCTCAGGGCATTGCCAATCTTCCAGCAGCCAGCTCATCGACTACAGGACTCGTGCCTCCAGCTACAGGTAGCATATTCTCCAACCATGCAATCGCTGGATCCACTCCCAACTTGGGTACCTTTACGAGCAAGCCAGCCGCTAGCATGATGCCCAGTTACTCTGGCGTCAATGCAGCTGCGACCCAGAGCGTAACCAGCTTCAATTCATTTGGAACCCAGGGCAACCAGGGCAACCAGATGAATCAGATGAACCAGGCGACCCAATTTAGCCAGATCAGCCAGCAGTCTAGCCAACTGGGACAGCTTGGCCAGATGGGTCAAATGAATATGCCGAATCAGATGGGCCAGTTCATGAGCCAGCAGCGCGGCATCCAGTCCACCGCATCGCCTCTTGGTAACCAGGCTCAACAAAGCCAGGCTTCCAAGTACGATCTGTTCAAGTCTGTTAACCCACACGCACCAAGCATTCTGAGTGGTACGTCTCAGCTGCCCCAGCCTGCTGGCATCCCGTCCTCTCAGTTCACGAACACCAGCATGATATCCTCCACTCCAGTGTACTCTATGAACAACCAGCAGCAGCAAGCGATGGGATCTCGTCCCAGCGGCCCCACGGGCATCTTCGCCATGAACAACCCGACCATCAACCAGCAGCAGCAGCAGCAGCAGCAGCAGCCGAACGTGTTCCAGAACCAGATGATGAATCTGCCACAGCAGCAACAGCAACAAATGTTCAACCCTAACCAGACTGGCGGATTCTTGAACAACCAGAGTAGCATGGGCGGGTTTGGCAACCAGATGCAATGGCATTAAACGTATTTCTTTTCTTGGTTCTATTGACTGTTTCTTCCCTCTTTCAAGTGCCTTAATACATCATTTTATTATTACCACCAACCAAATGTCTATACCATTGCGAAAGCATCAAGAGTGTGTAGACATTTGAGGTGGGTGTAGCTGAACAAGCTCTTGGGAACGGTGTGGGTGCTGTAGCTCTTGGAGTTGCTCCAACTGTACTCCTCGATGGCTACAGCCTCACTCGAGACCCTAACAACCCAGGAAACATGGCCAGCGCTTCCCTTGGTGGTTTGAGCAATGGCACCTGAATCAGGAGTGCCGTTGACAGCGATCCTGGCTACGCGAATTCATACGCTAGGCGACAAAGCTAGTGGTGATGATGGAGCCTATGTATTTCCAGCAAACCTAACTCTGAGCCAAGAAACTAGAAGAGCCCCCATAGCGGGGTCAGCTAAGAAGCACAAGAAACCATGCTGCCTGAGCGAAAAGAAACCAAGCAAACACATGCTGCCCCTCACAGCTACCCAGAAGACATCCGTGAGAGATAACCCTTGCGCATGAAAACCTATGCCATCCAGGGGAGCCCGTGAACAAAATTGCCTGGTTGTTGTTGTGACCCCTCGTTGCCAACCTAGCAACATGGG
>MU603987.1:0-100655 GCA_025201845.1 Martensiomyces pterosporus | reverse complement strand
TGCTATGAGCACATATCCAAGCCCAATTCGGAACCATATCCCCCACAGCTTGCACAGCCTAAACACCCCCACAAGCTCAACAAGCCCATTCGACACCACGCTCCCCAGGTACCATGGAACTGCCACCAAGTACATCAGCGTCACAAGCACCAGGTTCTTCGCGCGGATCGGCCGGTAGTTTCTGTTCACCCATGCGTATATAATAAGCAGGAGCGTCAGACCGTAGGTGCCGAATCCGACCCCAATAACAATGTTGTTTCCCTTTACATTAATGACAACTTGCTGAGCGAGCCTTGTCATATCCTACACGGTGTTGTTATATACAATCAGCAGCTTGGTTGTGTTGAGCAGCCGTACTCCACTTTTATTTGCAACAAATCGAGGCGAGTGTATGTTTTCAAAGTACCTCTCTGTCTAGGAAATCCACAACCTCATGTGCCTACCTTGAAATGAGGCTGCTGCTCAGTACAAATATATCTTTAAAAGGGCACTATGAATGCAAACAAAGGGGAACAAGTGAAGGTGAAAAGGGCAAATAATTGGGGGTAGTAGAGAAACAGAAAGACATGTGCAGCTCGGGGTAAACTTGTTTAGCATACTGAGAACGAATGCGATGATGCTATGAAGCCAACCAGCGTCCTGAGGCACCAGTGTTGTTGTAAGAATGCTGGCATTGGCAGTCAACAATGTCATTCCAGCATGATTACCCTGGCTCCAGTTATATTTTTGGGGGGGTATGCTGGAAGTGAATAAAAGGGTGCATTGGAACTTGCTAGGAGCGAGCAGTTGAATTAATGCAATCATCTAAAGATCTGCACAACATCATTGCTAGCTGTGCAGGATACATGTTGGCATACATAATGAACTGCATTGCAAACAGAGTAGTTCTATTCCTGGACCGATTCAGTGTAGGGGAGCACTCTGTGTATATATAGAAAGCTTGCAACTGCTTCCGCCTAGCGTTCCGAAAAAGGATTGACAGCTGGCTGCATATAATACAAAAGAGGAATGTATTGTTCAGGCACGCATCTTCATGTGTAGAGATCCATTCCTGCCATAGGAACCAACCTAAGAAAAACAAGCACACGGAGGACCTTCACTGAGGTGTGGTCGTTGCGTGCCTTTTCATGGTTGCCTTCTGATAAGACTCTGATCTGCTGGGTTTCGCACTGGATTTACGTATTACCAGCTAAAGCGATGTGTAAAAGCGACACTGGGATACTGCTTAAAAGCCTATAGAATAGACCAAAGTGTTAGCTAAACAGCCAGTTATTTGTTATGCACAAAGCAAAAAAGAAGTGTTTGCGCTCGGTTGTGTGGAATGGTGTACATATGCGCATGCATGCTCCAGAAAGAACATTTTTGCAAAGGCTTGTGCTGCCGGTCCTTGTTGACTTGCTGCAGCTTTCAAATATGCACACAGTGGTTGCTCGTTGCAGTCCCTTCGCTTGACGGTAGAACCCAGGTTGCTTTTAAAGAAGTGCCTTGAATACTAGTTTGTAGGTTGTGGGCAAGTGACAAACGCCAGCAGCGAGTGGGCTGGAAATAAATTCTGGTGGGGTCCACATGTCATATTGCTGAGCACATGGCACGTTGTTGTCAATTTCAGACGCCGACATTATACGATTAAATTCTGACGCTGGGTTTCGAAAATTCATTGTTGGTAAGATACCCTTTCTGTAAACACATAAAGGAGACTATACAAACAAATATTCTGGATTAGAACTCTAATAAACGCTCCAATTCTTCTTCTATGAGGGGCATGAAATCGTACTCCCCAGCGTCATCATCAGACACAGGCGGGTTCTGGGTCTCCTTGTCCTCTTTGATTCGCATGCCATAGAATGTATTCAGGTCGCACATGGCATCGTCGAAGGAATTGTACACCCGCATGTAGTTGCGGACCCATTTGGATAGCTTTTCAATGTTCCAATGGTGAGTAAATCTCGACTCAAGCATAATGATAGCTCCCCAATCCATTCTATGGCGCAGGCATCGCCCAAGTGCCTGGTTTATAGCCCGGAATGCCTGAATGTCATACCACACGCTTCCGTTGACAATGCCGCTCTGACTACCACAAGTGTCCGCACATTCTGATGGAGTCGTGGAGTGCGTATCGTTATAGTCGCGTTTCAGCATGACCTTGACATCCTTGAACGCCGGATAGGGAATCCCGATATTGACAACCGTGCGGCAAAGGTAGTCAGTGAAGTCGATGCCCTCGGACACCTTGCCTCTGTACACGGCAAACATGATCGCCCCCCTGGTTGCTGGGCTGCCGCCCTGCCTGCGCTTGACAAGACAGTCCCTGTAGCTAGCCAGCATTTTTTCAAAATCGTCCTTTGATCCACCTTGCGGCTCGATATAGATATCCTTGTTCACTTCGATTTCGGCACGCTGGCCCGTAGTCTCCCACCGCATCAGTAGTTTGTACAAGAGCGAGTAAGAGGGCACAAACACCAGCATGCCATCGGGGCTTTTCGCTGAAATGGAACCAATAGCACTCCCGACATCGTCCTGGAACGAGAGCATCTCCGTGTTCTTGTACTTGCCTTCAAGCACCTCACCTTGGGGGCCACACGCGATGGATCCGGCCCAAAACCGCTGCGGATCAATGACATGATTCGCTTCCAAGGTACTAGAGAACTCTGCCTGTAGCTCTGAGGCGTAGCTGTCCAGTGGTGATAGAGTACCACTAGTCAAGACAATTGATCGGGTCAGCCGTGCTATCTCCGAGAAGACAACGCCGGGGTTGAGTGCCCAGAACGCCAGAACGTTGATGATGGGCGGCAGCTGAGCCACAGATGCAGCTGACTTCCTGTTTCTTTGGCGGCTGCCCCTGTTGCCGTTCGAAAAGAGCTCTGGGTTGGGTTTGCGAATGATTGCTACGCGGTAGTCGTCGTGGAACGGACTGGTGGGTGCAATGTACTTGAGCACACGCAAGAGCCCACTAATCAGCCGAAGCGATCTATTAGAAAGGTACTCGATTCGTGGGCTGTCGTCCTCTTTCTTTTTCTTTTTCTTTTTCTTTTTCTCGTCCTCCTCCTCGTCCTCCTCATCCTCCTCCTCGTCCTCCTCATCCTCCTCCTCGTCCTCCTCATCCTCCTCGTCCTCGTCCTCGTCCTCGTCCTCTTTTTTCTTTTCAGCCATGCCCGACTCTTCTTGTTGCTTGCGTCTTTCCTTAGCTGCGCGCACCTTCTTGATATAATCCTCGATCTTTTTGTATGCGATCTCGAGTCCCAAGCAGGTTTCACGTGTCAGCCACACCTGCCTCAAAATCTCGTCTGTGGATGTGTGCTTGTTGGGCCACACGGCAGTCCGAGCCTCAAAGTCCTGGTACTCATATATGTTATCCTCCGATTGCAGCCAACCAATAAGCGTGTCGGCCAGCGTTTTGATTAGCTTGTGCTCTTCGACTAGGAGACATCTTTTAATAAACAACCGGCATTCTTCAGCGAGCGCGTTTAGCTGAATATCGGTGATTTCCATCGATCCGGCTTCTCTCGCAGCGGTTTCGACATTGTGCGCTTCGTCCAAGATCACAACGCTGTTAGCGAGCTCGATATTCGCTGGTCCCCTCACCCCAGGATCGAGGATGTAGTTGTACGGGCAAAAGACGATATCGGCATTCTCCGACATCTCGCGCGACGCAAAATACGGGCATGCACGCAACTCTTTGCCCACGGTGACCAGGTCTTCGAGATCCCAGATCTCAAATTTGTTGTCTGGCAATAGATCCTCGCATCCATGCAGCAGATGGACGTTTGTACGCGGATAACACATATGGCTGTCCACTAGACCTCTGCACACATCGTCAACAGATGCGGATTTCAGCGCCTTCTGATTAATGCATGTTTGAGCACGGCTGCCCAACACTGCAGTGCGTGGGCGATACGCGGTCTTCTTGCGCAGCTCGTCGACTAGCTGCGATACTTGCTTGTGTGTGCGCGAGCCAAAGTATATCTTAGGCGAATGCCTGAAGTCGTCCTTCCTAAACTCCTCTAAGGCGTCAATATCCTTGTCGGTGAGTCCTGTGGGAACCTTTGTCTGGGCCATGTTCAAAATGAAGGACACTGTTTCAGGCAGTCGTGCCAAGGCCCTTGTTAACATTATCTCTGGCGAGACAGGCGCAACTTCCGGGCCTGTAAACTTTGCTTTATCTGTAGATGGTGGTGTACCTTGCAGCTCTTTGTGTGCGTCGTTCTTCATCTTCTTCATCTGCTGCTGCTTGGTCTCCTGAGCACTCGACGGCATAAAGTCATCGGCGTCGCTATCTTCACCACTAGCGGCGCTCTCTTCAGTCTTTACGACTACTGTCTGGGTCGCTGTGAGTGACTCTGTCGAAGCAGAGGCGGATTCGGATGCTGCTTGGTCTGGTTTGGTCTCTGTCGGCTTTTTCTCGCTGTCGTTGTGATCCATGCCCTTTGTGTCATCCGCATGAGGTGTTGGTGGCGGCGACAGGGCATCGTCAAAAGTAGGCAAAGTGTTGGACTGCGCAAATCTCTTAACGATCTGGTCCACATTTGCCATAGTCTCCTTCCGCTTCTTTGCATACGAGCTTTTCCACGCCAAGGCCGCACACAGCAGGGCCAATGACTTGCCCGATCCTGTCGGGCTTTCGATCATCGTATTCTGGGATCTCGATAGCGCGCGGATCATATGGCTCATCATGCCAAGCTGCGATGGGTATGGCTTGAACGGGAACTTGACCTGGACTCCGGCGATATAAAAGTTCTCCTGCACCGCCTTCTCATCGATACGTATCGACGGAGCATGATCCGCCTGTTTACTAGCGGTGGAATCGTTGATGCTACTGTGCTGGTGCTGATGCTGGATCGCTGTACCCATTTCGAATTCGCTATCGCTGTCGCTGCTGCAGTCTAAGCTGTAGTCTGAGCTGTAGTCTGAGCTGTAGTCTGAGCTGTCGTGTGGTGGTGGGCTGCTGCTCCTTTTGCGCTTAAGCGGGCTGCACAACGCTGGCTCTTCTTGAAATTCTTGAAGCAAATCAGCGTACTGCTCTGGCGATGAATTCCCGTTGGTTGCCATCGCAGGTGGCAAAAATAAGTGGACAGAGAGGGCTACCTAGAGCTTGGCCAGGAGTGCTGGCAAGGGGGAAGCAGCCTCTAAAGGTAAACAACAGGGGTCTCCTTTGAGGCGTGTACAGCAAGAGATTTCTTGATCAAGATTACCAATCAGCACTAGCCAGGTTGCATGTGACTACATATCTCCGTCACGCAACACACCATAGCGCTAGCCAATATACACGGTTTAATATACGTCTGCTCATTGTATCACGGCAATGCCCCTGCTGGTTGAACGATATTAAAAATTATGTGGAAAACCACGTCTCCATCACGCTACATGACGCATGCATATGGCCATTAAAAATGAATGGGGGCGTTTAGACACATGCAACCTGGATGACAGTTGTTTAATAAAGAAAAATCGAGCGGCAATGACTTGGCGCTAGACTGTAAAAACGCATCATTTCAAAAACAAAGCATGAAAGGCGGTCATTGACACACAGCCACCCTTCGCCCGAGCCGGCGTTTATGCGCAGCCCAAATTTGCCTTTAAATAGCTTGGCATGCTCCCTTCCTCAGCCTGGCCCAGCAAACACACGATACACGCCCTTTCCCTCTTCCCCTTCCCTCTACGGCGCACAACTCACCGCTCTCTTTTCATTCTCGCACAGCCTACTCTAGACGTCAACGAAGCATGCGTATCTCCAGGCTGATATTTTCGCCCATTCTCATTGCGCTAGCTGGCGCAGGTTCCGCCAGATCAGGGCACAGCCACTTGGCGAAGATCTGCCCGCAGACAGCGCAAGCAGGGGTGCTCCGCACATTCAACAAGCAAACCCAGAAATCAGTGAGAAGATCCGAGCGCTGCTCCCGTTCCTCACAGGCACCGCATGCTCTTGGCGAGTCCATCAGCGCAGCGATAAATCACATGAGGGACACCTACGATGCACCGCCAGACTCGCTTCAGATCGCTGACACAGGCATCACATATGGCGCCGATGTTACGCACATCTACTTGCGCCAGTACGTCGATGGCGTTGAAGTAGTGAACGGCGTAGCAAATGCCAACATTGACCGGCACGGAGCCATCATTTCATCAGGGAACACAATGGCCAACACCACCGTGGTCTCGGCATACCGCCACCAGCACAGCCGAGGCCTGAACAGAAGCAGCAGCATTTCTGCATTAGACGCCATCAACCTGCTGCTTATTCACACCGGTGCTGATCCCCTGTCTGCCGAGGAACTCGGCATGCTCAATGCGGCGGTAGCCCAAAGCGGCGATGCGCGCAACGACACGGAGTACGAAGTTGCAAACTTGCCAAAGCGGGCAGCAGTCCGCAAAAATGCTAAACTTAGACAAGTGCTTGTTCATAATGAGCACAATGGCTTGGAGCCCGCTTGGCACATCGAGATGCAGCAGACAAGCCACTGGTGGAGTGCATGTGTCAGCAAAGTCACGGGCAAGATGCTGATGCTCAACGACTGGTACTCGCATTCCGAGGCGTTCCGCGTATACCCATATACAGTCAACTCGCCCAAGGAGGGCAGCCGGACGGTGGTTGTGAATCCAGCAGACCAAAAGGCAAGCCCCAGGGGCTGGGTCTACACAAACACAACCATGGGCAACAACGTCTGGGCACAGTACAATCCGTCAGGGTTTGACGACGTGAGAATGCTTACAAGGACAGAGCAGTCTGCGCCAGGCGTCTTTGACTACCCCATAGACTTGAGCAAAGAGCCAGGAACGTATTCGGATGCCTCGGTCACCCAGCTGTTTTACATGGTGAACTTGATGCACGACCTAGCGTACATTTATGGATTCGATGAGGCGGCGGGCAACTTCCAAGACACCAATTTTAGCGGGCAAGGGAAGGGCAACGACTCCGTGATAGCCATGGCGCAGGACGCCAGCAGCACTGACAACTCGAGCTTCGCCACACCGCCAGATGGACAGCAGCCAGTCATGCGGATTAGTCTGTGGACAGAGACATCGCCGCGTCGCGATGCCGACCTGGAAGCCGACCTGGTGGCACACGAGTTTACGCACGGCATCAGTGCGCGGCTGACAGGCGGACCTAGCTCATCGAACTGCTTGAACACCCGCGAGGCCAGCGGGTTATCTGAAGGGTGGTCGGATGCCGTGGCTGTCATTCTGCGCACAACAGGCGGCCAGTCAAGAGCGACCGATATGATGATGGGCGACTATGTGACAGCAAGCGGCATTCGCAAGTACGCGTACTCAACCAACACAACGACAAACCCGACAATGTACTCGGATTTGCAAGAATACCAGGATCCGCACGATATAGGCACTGTGTGGGCGACGATGCTATACGAAGCGATGTGGAACTTCATCGATGCCTTGGGGCTCTCCAGCGACATTTTCAAGCACGACTTGGAAAGCGGGAATGCGCTGTTCCTCCAGCTGCTTATCGACAGCTTCAGGCTGCAGCCGTGCAACCCGACATTCCTGAGCAGTAGGGACGCCCTGGTCCAGGCAGAGAAGAATCGCACACAGGGCAAGCACGCCTGTCTCATCTGGCGGGCGTTCGCAAAGCGTGGCTTGGGTGTCGGTGCGCGCAGTGGCAAGGCCAACGACCACACGCTTCCCGCTGGCTGCTAGCGAGAAAAAGAAGTAAATAAATAAAAGGGCTTTGCTGCTTGCACGCATTTTTTTTTTGTGCGTGGCTTTTGAGAGCGCGGCTGTCCCTCTCTTTGCAAATCAGAATAGCTTTTCTTTCTCTTTGCTGTTCGGCTGCCATTTGCCGCTTCTCTATACCTCCACGCTCCATAGCCTCCACTTCTTTTAAATAGCGATCAAGAGAATGTACCCGAGCCCAGCAGCCACGCTCAAGAGGCGGCTGGCGTCAATCCACGACACCGCGCATAAGCAGACATTCCAGCACCAGCAGCCAACACCCTCGCGTGGCACGCCCAGCTCCACATTCACAACACAAGCAAAAACCACCAAGCCAGGAAACGCGTCGGCTTCTGCCACCGGCACCAATTCGGAAAAGCCCAATTACATCACCGAAGAATCTTTCAGCTACCTGTTCGGCGGACCCTTTAACCGCTTCGCATTGGCTCTGAAATCCAATCTCGAGAATGAAATCGACTGGGCCTGCATACGCTTGGTGCCTGCCACACACCAGGCACCCGAGTCATGGTCGCTCGTGCAGCACGCCCCATTCCTAGTCGAGTCCATCTTAGGCGTATTGGAGCAGTCGCGCAGGGAGCTCACGCGCTGTACAAGTAGTGGTGGCAGCAGCAGGTCAGGCGCCGAAGGGACGTGCAAAGCCATTGCGCACAATGTCAAAGCTACCATTCTGGGTGGCTCGGGCCATGAGATGGTTGTGGAGAGAGCAAGCGAGCGAGCGGGGTTGCTGGCTACGGCGCTGTTCAATATTGCGCAGATCGGCGATAACGCGCTAGTGATGGGCCAGGACCCGCGGATTACAATCGAGGCGACGCAGTGGCTGCGGGCATTCCACAGCGACAGCTCAGGCCATACGGATGTCAAGGCCAACCTGCTTGACCTCCTAGACATTATCTTGCCGCTTACGCCGCAGCCACCCTTCGACAGCCCGCCGATTCGCGTATGGCCCGTCTTAGGTTCGCGTGAATCCGCAATGCTGGACCCGCTGGCACTCGTGGAGACCTGTCTGTGGGAAGAGCTGGTGTATTTGCTGTGTGAGTCTCGTGAGCGTCCACTGGTGCTGGGCGCACTGAGGCTGCTGGTGCAGTCGGTTTCGTGGCACCCGCAGCTGGCACGTGAGATCCTCGATCTGCCGGTGCCCAAGAGACATGTCAATGCCACGCAGGAGTGCGTGGGCGAGCTTGTCAATGCCAGGCTGTCGGAGCTGCTCCTGGCACCTGATGTGGAGATTGTCAGCGCATGCTTTGAGCTCCTGCTGAATACAGTGCGTCTAGAGTCCATGGCGAATGCGCTGGACGAAGAACTGGAGGCATTTGCGGTGAAAAGCGCAAATATCAGCAGCAGCGTTGCTGCTGGTGCATGGAAGCGGAGGAAGCGACTGAGAGGCGGATTTGAGGTATCGGAGCCGCCGTCGGGTGGGGATTCTGGGGCGCAGACACCGATCTTTGGGTTTCGGCCGCTGTCAAGGACTTCCAGCAGCATGGGTGCGGATGCAGTGTCGGAGTCTGAGCCCAGTATGCTACCCGATGGATTGACTGCGCTGGTTGCTCTGGTGTCACAGCAGTGGCTATCGGCTGCTTGCCCGCCACAGCAATTGCCAGCACCGGCGCCGCCACATAAGCAGAGTACTTCTGTGGGGAATAAAGACGGCGCAACAAATAATAGCGGCCATCAGAGCCATGCCAGCGGTCCATCGACGCCCTCACACCCGTCATCAGCAGCGTCTCAGCAGCAGCAGCAGCAGCAGCAGGCAGCGAACAGGCCACCAACGGAGCCCGAGCTGCGCGAGGCATGCACATGGGCTCTCCTCAACTACGAGTTCGTGCCTCCAAATCAGGCACCACAGCAGCCTAACCCACCGCTTGTTGTCCGCCTGATCGACGTGTTCCGCAGGTACATGATTGCCAAGCACGGGCAGACCGTGCCGCGAATTGGACGTGCACTGAACCTGACGGAGATGGTCCGTGTCATTGCTGCCGTGTTCCCCAACGCACCTATGCGGAGCACCAGCGGACAGCCCCAGCAGAGAGGCCAGGCGTTGGCGGCAGAGTCTCTGATTGCAACTAACTTGAGGCCCAAGTCACAGCACATCATTCCGATTCCTGCTGTCACTGTAGATGCCAACAGTTCCGCTGCAAACGCCCAGCAGCAGCAGAAGTCGCAGGAGGATGGCACTGACGGGCGTGCGAAAAAGGAGGAGCCCAATAGCTGCTTGTGGCAAGGATGCGACGCAAAGTTCGAGTCAGAGGAAGCAGCACTAGCGCATGTCTCAGATCACGTCAAGGGTGCCGATGCATGTCGGTGGAAAAGCTGCAACCGCATTCCTGGAAATGGAGTTTCGGACACAAAGGCTGTCGAGCACTGGATTTCCAGACATGTCCTTGTACACGGGCCATTCTACAAAGAAGCAGAAGCCGGTCCAGCGGACTCTGGCAGCGCCAAAGAGGCAGCAGATGACAAGGGCAGCACTAAAGATGGTGGCGCGGTGGCTAGCCCCGACCTATTCTTACTTGCCCAGAAAATGCGTGATGAAAAGTCACAGCTTCTCAACCTCATCTCGCCCCTGTTCAGTGGCGAGTCGCCGCAAAGCGACCAAGCAGCGCAGCAGCAGGTGCTTCGGCTCGTGCTGCAGGGAATTGGCGTCGTTGAGCAGCTGCAGAGGTGGGCTGATAGACGCGTGGGTCGCCGTGGAGAACAGGACCGGGTGAGGGTCTGGCGGTCTGGCGACGATGTTCTCGAGCGCGTTGCCTTTGTTGCTGCACAAAACACGCCTGTTGCCCAGTACGCGTCCCGGCTACTGGCTGTCATCAGCAAACCAAACGTCCTTTAAAAGCCTCCTTCAGCATAGGTCACGGGGCTGTGGGGCATAATTCGCACTTGTTTGGCAGTGGGGGAAACTCCCCTGGCCCTGTGTTTGGCAGTTTCTCAGTTTTTTTTTAATTGTTTGTTCCTCGAAAAATCTCTCGTTCGCAGCTCCTGCCAATCAATCTATACTACCTCATATTAAAGACATTGGTGAGGGATGCCGCCAAAGACCAGGGCTCGTGGAGCCAAGGCCACACGAGGAGGAGAGGCAAAGAGCAGCAGAGCAGCGGGCACCAAGCGTGTCCCGGCTCGCTCAACGGTAGGCGAAGAAAGCACACAGAGGTCTAAGCGCGCCAAGCCCAACAATAGCAGCAGCGCTTTGAACAGGGCGCCCGCTGATGGCGACTCGGACAGAGACGAGGAGGAGAAGAGAATTGAGGTGGTAGCGAAAAAGTACTGGCTAGGCAACAAAGTCAAGTGGTCGCCAGAGGTTGTCGACGAGCTCATGAAAACACACATTGTCGGCAAGCGGTTTTCCAGAGGAAGTCTGCGGGCTTTGGAGAGGCTGCAGTACTTCGAACGGTATTTGTGGGCAAACTTTGTGCCCGACACAGCATCCGACACGCAGGTAATCTCGATGCTGGTCATGCTCAACGAAAAGCACCAGGAGAAGCTGGCAAGTACTCTGTGGGCATCCTTTGCTTCCTCTGAGGAGGAGACGGGTGGCAGCGATTCCAAGGCAGCGCACTCGTTCTCTGCGTTTTTCGACTGTGTCGTCGACCTGGCACTCAACAAGATCCTCAAACAATCTGGCGGTGATTCAGAGCTCGTTGGCGGTGTAGATCAGCTATCGGCCAGATCGATCCTGACCCAGTTCCTGATTGCTTGCTTCAGCAGCCTGGAAACGCCATTTGTGCGCGATTCGTGCATGAAGCTCGTTTCGTTGTCTATCTGGCACCACGTCGACAGCGAGCCCCTGGTGGAGGCTGAGTTTGCGCGGACCCCACAGCTGCGCAAGTTCTGGAAGCACCTGAACAAGAAGCTCAAGCCCGGAAAGAAGAATGACGCAGAGGAAGTACAAAGGCTCCAGAACGGAAGAGACTTTCTCTCGCTGTTCATCAAGGATTTCCTGGCTGCGGTGTTTTCGGCAAAGCCCAGCGACAAGGGATGTCTGGCGTACGGCGCAAAGTTCCTCGAGCTTTTGGTTGACCTGGAGTCGCAGCTGCCCACCAGACGGTATGTCAACATCCTAGTTGTGGATCACCAGGTCATCGACCTTTGCCAGCTGTCGTCGTGGTATAGGGAGGACCAGTCGGACAGTCGCCAGGCACAGAGATTCAGAGAACTCGTTGTGCAGCTGCGCAAGTCCGTGTATTTCCAGGTTAACGATGTAACGGGGCAGGCACTGACTGAGGCAGAAGCGAAGGACGCTCACTATAATCGCTTGGTCGAGCTACAGGCGATGGCATACAAAGAGTTCCCGAAAGAGCTGGAGGATTTGGCTGTTTCGAGCGTGGCCAAGCTTGGAGAGCCGGACGTTCTCACAGGGTATTTGGGGAAGCTGAGCGACGAGTCGTTGCTCAGATTCGCGTCCCTTGTTGGCGTACGCACTCATTCTGTGCTGCCCACATCAGTGAAGGCGGATTTTGTCAGCGACAAGGAGGAGGGCACTTATTCTAGGCAGTTTGTGGTTGGGGCTATTGCCGAGCGGTACAAGCGCCGCCCGACGGTGGCGGATCAGGTGCGCGAGATCTCGCCCTACCCAACCGAAACTCTGCTGTTCGACGAGATCATAAGGGAAACCGACCAGTACGGCAAGCAGCCAATGTCGGTCGCCTTCTCGGTAGATGCACAGGATGAAGAGTCGGCAGAGGCCAAGGGCGCCGCATCTATCAATTACCCTGTTCTGGCTGTTCCCAAGCTGAACCTGCAATTCCTTTCGCTGCACGACTATCTTGCGCGCAACTTCGATCTGTTCCGCCTGGAGAGCGCCTATGAGATCCGCGAAGATGTCGAGGATGCTGTGCGCAGGCTACAGCCACGCATGACTTACGACTCTAGTGCCGATGCCACGGTTGCTGGCGGCCAGGGCGTGGATGCGAGCACGGATGTGAACAACACGCATTTTAGTGGGTGGGCTCGGATGGCTGTGCCTATCCATTCGTTTGGCGTGGTCGATGTGCAGAGGCCCCGGATCGGCGAGACTGCGCCGTCGCGCGTGCGTGCTGATGTGTCCATTGATCTGGGCAACCACGTCGAATCTATCCGACAGGAGTGGGCCACCGAGGTGCGGCCCAAAGATGTTCTCATCCTTATTGCCGTGCAGGCCACAGGCCACGGCGACAAGGGATCGGCTGGCGGGCATCTGGGAATCAAGCACATTCGTGGCGGCGAGGTTGAATGCAAGCTGGACATCAACGGCAAGCCCATCGATGAGTTTGCCAACAGGTTGAACCCGCAGGAAACACGCGCCGATCGCGAGGCCGCAAGCAGCTCTGTGTGCAGCTTCCGTCTGCTGCTTGACCCTAACCAGTACTACAGCGACACCAGCGGGGAAGGCGAGGGCCAGGACGATGTGTATGCCACGTTCAACGTGGTGATGCGGCGTAGGCCACAAGAAAACAATTTCAAGGCTGTGCTGGAGACCGTCAGGGACCTTATGCTGGCCCCTCAGTCGCTCCCAAGCTGGCTCTCATCGACGTTCCTTGGGTACGGCGATCCAGCTGCTGCTACGGCACTCAGCCAGCGCCCGCTTTTGGCGAGCAGCAGCAGCGAGGAGAAGGAGGAGACTACGGAGTCTGTTCGTGTCAACTTTGGCGATACGTTCCTGTCAGAAGAGCATCTGCGCGAGAGCTTCAGCGAGTACGGCGAGATTGCGATCGATGACGAGTTTGCCAAGCCATGCATCGTGGAGTTCCCTGTTGGAGGCGATGAGGAAAAGAGCAAAACAACGATCCGAGTATCAAGCAAGCCCGCAGTTGACATGGGTCCTCTGGAGCTGAGCAAGCCGCGTGAGAACGCCATTCGGTTCACGCCTGCGCAGGTATCGGCCATCCACTCGGCCAGCCTCCCTGGGCTCACGCTTGTGGTCGGGCCACCGGGAACAGGTAAGACGG
Organism: Martensiomyces pterosporus; assembly: GCA_025201845.1. NCBI lineage: Eukaryota > Fungi > Kickxellomycota > Kickxellomycetes > Kickxellales > Kickxellaceae > Martensiomyces > Martensiomyces pterosporus. The sequence goes on along the minus strand of MU603987.1, from coordinate 87,051 downwards.
ATGTCGCGGTACAGATAATCTCCAACCTGTACCACGCATTCCCGAAGCAAAACATCTTGCTTATCACGCACTCCAACCAGGCACTCAACCAGCTGTTTGAGAAGATTATCGCACTGGATATTGAGCCCCGCCACCTGCTGCGCCTGGGCCATGGCGAGGAGGAGCTGGACGCTGAGGAGCGGTACTCGAAGGCTGGCCGCGTGGAGTCGTACTTGGAGAGACGCAGGGAGCTGCTCGACCAGGTGCAGACGCTGGCCGAGTCGATGGGCGTTCATGGCGACTTCGGGTACACGTGCGAGACAGCGAGGCTGTTCTTTGTCTCGCATGTGCGTGTTCGCTGGGAGCTGTATCGCAGAAGGATCACCGGCGGCACAGGACCCAGTGCAGCCAGCCCAGATGACGTCGTTGGCGAGTTCCCCTTCGCGCAGTTCTTTGCGCAGGCACTTGGCCGCCCATTGTTCGATGGGGCTGTGGAGGATGTGGGCCGGCTTGTGTGCGCTGCTGAGGGCTGCTATCGCCACATTGAGTCCATATTTGACGAGCTGGGCGACATCCAGCCGTTTGAGCTTCTAAGAACCAACCACGAGCGGTCGAACTACCTGCTGACTAACCAGGCGCGCATCGTCGCAATGACATGCACGCATGCGGCGCTCAAGCGACGCGAGCTGATCAGGCTTGGGTTCCGCTACGATAATGTAGTCATGGAGGAGGCTGCGCAGGTGCTGGATATCGAGACGTTTATTCCGCTGGCATTGCAGCCCACCACTCAGGGCTCTGGCGCAGGGCGCCGGCTGAAGCGCGTGGTGATGATTGGCGACCACAACCAGCTTCCGCCGGTGGTGAAGAACAGCGGGCTCCGTGCATACGCCAACATGGAGCAGAGTCTGTTTACGCGCATGGTCAGGCTGGGCGTGCCCTACATCGAGCTCAACAAGCAAGCGCGTGCGCGGCCGGAAATTGCCTCGCTGTACCGCGGCAGGTACCAGAACCTGGGCGACCTGGAGCCGCAGGTCACTGAGGGCGAGTTTGCGCAGAGGAACAACAGCGGGTTCAAATCGGTGTTCCAGTTTGTCGATGTCGCCGATTTCCAGGGCAAGGGCGAGACCGAGCCCACCAAGTACTACTACCAAAACCTGGGCGAAGCCGAATACGTGGTGGCCGTCTACCAGTACATGCGGCTGCTTGGGTACCCGGCACAGAGCATTGCGATTCTGACAACGTACAATGGGCAGCGTGCTCTTATTCGCGATGTTTTGGAGCGGCGCTGTGGATGGCTGGAGCACTTTGGCCGCCCGCGTGCGATTTCTACTGTGGATCAGTACCAGGGCCAGCAGAGCGACTACGTCCTCTTGTCGCTGGTGAGGACGAGGGCCGTGGGACACGTGAGGGACTTGCGCCGCCTTACCGTGGCGTTGTCGAGGGCGCGTCTTGGGCTGTATGTGTTTGGCAGGCGCAGTGTGTTTGAGACTTGCTTTGAGCTGCAAGCGCCTATGAGGAGGCTTTTGGAGAATGGCGACCGTCTGGCTTTGTGCCCTGAGGAGCAGTTTGGCGCAGGCAGCAGCGAGGACGAGGACGAAGACGAGGAGCTGCGCAAGGAAAGGGCGGTTTGGGGTGTGGTTGAGATGGGGCAGATCGTGTTTGGCATGATTGAAAAGTATGTTGAGGCCCATGGCACTGCGCCGGTAGCCGCTCCTGCCGCCGGGAACGAGAGCGGGGAAGACGAGGACGACGACGAGGAGGCGGAAAAGGAAGCGAATGGTGTTCTGGAGGGAGAGGAAGAGGGGTGAACATGCACGCATTTCCTCCTTTTTTTAGATCCTTGTCTTTTTTATTGAGCCACCTTTGGATTAGCACGCATTCTTCTGCTTGATGCCGTGCAAGAGAGCAGCCATCTGCGCAACCCATGAATGGAGGCTGTGGCTTGAGTGAGTGAGGATACACCACAACCCCCCCCCCCAGCAACAAGATATGTGAGTGGGGCGAAATGAGAGCGCCTTCTCGCTTGCTGGATGTGTACCGCCGTGTATTTGAACATGGACATCTGGATACATTCTCTCCAGCGTATTCGGGCACAATGGCTGGCAGATTGTCGAAAAAGGCTTAATATCACCGCTGCCGCTTCTTTCCCGGCCATTCACAGTACCATGATTGATAATACGCCGACAGGAGACTTGTACTAGTCTTTTCTGTTGCTTTCTCTCCCCTTTGATGCCTCCGTCGCTGCCTCCTTCTATTCTTGCTCTTGCTCTGACTTGTGGCTCGCACTTTTCCTACCGTTGCCGTGTTTCTACAGGCCTCTGTTTTAATATTAGCGTATGCATGAAAAGGCGGTGACTTGGCCAAATGTGAACGCCTGACGTGCAGACTCTGTAGAAACTAGACTTTTTTTTATTTTTATTGGATATCTACAATGACGGCAGCCACAAATGGGGTGTGTAGATGTGGGTGGCCGATGCAACAGCCAGCTCGCGCTGGATATAAGCGCCGTTGCTTTCTACCTCCTCCCCCTACATCATGCACACGACAACTTCCCCTCTGGCTTTTCCTCCAAGCGATGGTTTTCTCTATTCGAAACAACTCCTCAGTGATCCTGGCCAGCCGCACCTCGCAAGGCTCGTTTTGGCAGGAGATAGCACCCGGTAGCGGCATTTCATATCACCTGCGCAGTGGGCACACGAGTCCAAACAACTCGGTGCTGATTGCATCCGAGAGCGGGCTATTCTACGCGGCTGTTGCGGAGGGCAGCTGTGTGCTTGTCGAAGACGGGAATTCAATCAGATACCAGAACGCATTCTCCGGCAATGTTGTCAGCGACTACTTTGCCGACGAGGTCTACTCCAGCGAGCTTGCTGACTACTCCGTCAGCCACGACGAAATAATTGCCAAGGTGGAGGAGATGGGCGGGACCCTGGAAATCCAAGACGACATGCCCGGCAATTAGAGGTTGGTGCTGCCGGGAGCATGCTGTGTAGGGTGTTATGCGTTACCTCGCCATCCACTCCATTTTCTACAAAGAGCGCGGATATCGCTCTTTCCATGTGCAAATGTGACAAGGGCAGGTAGTCTGCATACATGTGGGCTGCATACAAGACATCTCCCAATCGCCTCAAGCAAATTAAAGCATTGTGCTGCTTTGTTTTGTCCTGCTGCTGCCTGCCATAGTCCCGAGGACAAGCACAGGGTTTATTTCAATCCCGCCGCACACGCCACCCCTCCTTCTCTATGAAATGGGCCCATTCACATTTTATTCCCTACTCCCTGTACACGCACTTTGCATAGAACGCACCCTGTGTAGAAATGGTGGTCATCGTCCGCAACAGCTCTGGGTCCGACATCTGGTGCCGCACCCTTCGGTCATATATGTACAGCGTCGGACACAGGGAGTCGATCACATTCCACTTGCGCGAGGCAGACAACTGCGTGATAATCCTCTCCAAGCACGGGCTCTTCATCGGCAACATCTGCGACGGCCGAGTAGTCGCCGTCAAGCCGGGGAACGTGGTCAGGTACAAGGATGCCAACACGATGCGCATTGTGGACGGCCAGTTTTTCAACAGCGTGCGCGCAAAGTCTATCATTCGGTTGGATATTAGCCCGGATACAGTCAGTAGAAAAGTGGTGGACCTCGGTGGAAGGATGCAGATTTCCTGAGCGTATAGAGCCTTTCTTTGTTGCTACGAGCTTCGCGCTCAGCCGGTTTGGGCCACTTCATTCGCTGGCCTTGCCCCTTGGCTGCGCTTTTTTTTCTTTCTCTTGACAGCGTCAGTTGCGCCGCGTCAGTACCCCGGTAGTGTAATAAGTAAATAAGTAAATAAGTAAATAAGTAAATAATGTTGCTGTATCGTTGCAAACCCCTCTCCCATTGAACAGCACAAAAAGTCAATGAATTGCTCTCGCTGGGATCGATGGTGTCAGCGAAAGTCCATATCCAATACTACTACAGCGGGGCTGGGCAGCCTGGGACAGATCAGTGCTGCACCTGCATCTGCACGAATAGAGTTAAGAGTTGGCCTATTGATGGCGAGTCGGAAAGCATCGCTGGGGTGGCCAGAAGGCTGCAGGTCGCCAGATCATGGTGCAAGCTGATGTGCTGCCAGGACTAGGCAGGTTCGGTCGGCGTCTCTAGCTGGCTCTCATGCACAAACCCCCGAATGGCTTACGCGTGACGATACACACAAGCAGGTAAACAAAAACAAAAAAGCAATATATGCAGAGGGAGGGATTGTGGTGGTGGAATGGGCGCAATACATGCCAATTATTGCACGGATGTCCAAACAAAAAGCCTCGTTCCAGCGAAGCGAGGGTGCATGGGCGTGGGCGTGGGCGTGGGCGTGGGCGTGGGGGATTCGCCTTTTTGCTCTTCTGCTCTCGCCGCCATAAGAGAGCAGCCAGCTCGCAACGGAACAATGGCCCATACAGCAAATTGCACTCTTGCAAGCACTCCTCTATGCGGGATACAGGGCGCATCGCGCAGATCACCGCCTACCCTCGCGCGCGCGCGCGCGCTCTTTTTATCTACGGCTCTGCTGTCTTTGTGCAGAGCAGATTGATGCCAAGTGCACACGCATACGCAGCCGACTGCAGCAGCGCCTGGGAGGTATTTAACGCCTGCCTCGTGCACCTCTACTCTGTCCAGCCCACTCCGCTTGAGCTCTTGCTATCCACTCCATATAGCCATCGCCACTCTCCAAGCAAACGCCAAAACAAGAGACATCGCCCGAAAGACATGCTCAGCAACGATTCCATGACTCCATTTGCTCTTGCGAGCAGCGAGTCGGGAGCACCAGCCGGAGCACCAGCCGGAGCACAGCCAGCGACAGTCGGGTGGTATTGCCAGGCATGCCGCAAGACGTACTACACATTCATGGAGGTAGCCACGCACCCGTCGACCTGCCCATCCAGGAAGAGCTAGTGCCACGCACTCGCCGCGGCCAGGCTTTGCTGAGTAGCCGTGCTTGCAGTTTAGTTGTGTAGAGCGTGTTGTTTAAGAGACGAGGGCACTTTGCATGCTGCACATACCAAAAAGAGAAGCTATGAGCTACACTGGAAGAATAAGGCAAAAGCGCCCCGAGGGGATTTTCCTACTTTGTCTTCTTGGTCTCGGGCTGCTGGGCCTTGTTGGCGTCGCTGAATTCCTTGAGCGACTGGGCCTTGTTGTCGCCATGCTCCCTCAGCACGCGGGGGATAAGCGAGCTCTCAACATACACGCGGCCAACGACATAGACGATGCAGGCGGTGAGGATGCAGAACATAACCGCGACCACTGGATGGATAATAAACTCCTCCTCGTGCCTCTTGTTTGCCATCAGCACGGCCATCCCCGTGCCCTCGTACCACCGCTGGTTGAACTGCATCGTGGTAACTCCGCTCACCGTCTCCGGCAGCGGGTGATCCACAATGGGGTAGATGGAGGCTGCGACCAGGTTGCCCTTCTGTCCGTGGAAGACGCAGTTAAAGTTGCCTCCAATGCGCTTCAGCTTGCTTCCGCCTCTCACGCGCACGCCATCAATCTTCAGTGCAATGTCCATGTGCTGCGTGAACGTCAGCTTGTTGCGTGCCACGCGGCACTTGAGGGGCCTGTCGAACGTGAGGCTGCGCAGCATGGTCTCGTGGAACTTGTCGTCCGCCTTGACCGAGCACTGGATCGGTCCGTCGCGCCCGTAGTACAGAGAGAGGGCCTTGCGGGTCTCGACGCAGGTTGGGCTGATCCACCGCAGGGTGCTGTCGGGGTTCGTCAGCTCGCGGCCCTGCTCGCCGAGCTGGGCGCACTCAATTTTGATTTCATCGCCATACTGGAACTCTAGAAAGGCACATAAGCATGGGAAAGTGCGCTGTCAGCATCCTGCCGAATTTGCAGCCCAGGACAGGCCGCATTTCACTCCGAGAAAGAAAGAAAGAAAGAAAGAACAGGGGGACGCCAATTCAAGGGAATGCAGCACAGCATAGCAGCGGGTGATATTGGAACGTACCGTCGTTGGCGGGAGTGAACTTGCCAGCAAGACCGGCGGCGGCGAAGGCCAGGACAGAGGCAACAAGACTAGTAAGCTTCATATTATAATAACTATCAGGCGTGTAAAATAGCGAGGAGCAAGGGGACGGTTGTTCTAGACAGACAGAGCGAAGGCAGAGAAGAGCGAAGGCAGAGAAGAGCAAGGGCAGAGAAGAGAGAAGACAGTAGGGCGGAGCAGGGGAGTGCTGTCACGAGCGCCCTTTTCTGGTGTCCACGCAATCCCAGAATAATAGAAAAAAAAACCCGGCGTGGAATGCCATGCGACAACGGCACAGCAATGAAAGCGCCATTTCGGAGCGCGACAAAGGGGATTTGCTCTCAAACGCATCGACGGGCCAGGTTTCCCACACATGCAGATTCGCAGAATACAGGTTCCGCTCCTGTTCTGCCGGCCTATTGTTATCGTCACACACCTGGCGCGCTTCTGGGTCGCAATGGCGGCCCAATAGAAGCAGGCACCTGCCAGACGAGAGCCCATGCTGCTCGAGTCGATTGAAGCTATTATTGGCACATGAAAACCAGCAGTCTCAGATAGGCTACAACATGGTCGGCTTGCTCTGCTCAGCCTTGATGCTCGCCGTAGACACAAACGAGCTCTGGTGAGCCACAGCCGCTGCCTTGGAGTTGCGTCCGCTGATGTAGACATCCGATTCGGGGTCAAAGATCGAGTCGCGGATGATGTCGGCCTGCTCCGGCCTGACCCACTTTGTCTTTTTGGCGTACTTCCACGCCACATACAGCGCCAGGATGATTGGCACCGACACGTACGACGACACAAAGGTCTGTGCATGGAACCCGCCCGCAAACGACGGCCACCCCTGGCCCAAGATAATCACCAGTATGATGGCCAGGCAGAACGCGGGTCCAAACGGATACCACAGGGCCTTGTACGGCAGGTCGCGGACATCGTACCCCTGGCGCACGTACGCCTTCCTAAACCTCAAGTGCGAGAACGATATACCGGCCCACGCTGCAAAGCCCGTCACGCCAGCCAGGCTGAGAATCCACGTGTACACGACCTGGTTCCCAATCAGCGACAGCAGGAAAATCCCAGTGGCAACGCCCAGGGAGAGCGCCAGGCACCAGATGGGGATCCCGCGCCTGGTGACCTTGCGGAACACGGCAGGCGCCTGTCCGTGCATGGCCAGGTTCCACAGCGTTCTTGTCGCAATGTACACACATGAGTTGCCAGCACTCAGCACCGTCGTCAGGATGACGGCATTCATGATGTCGGCCGCTGGGCCCAGCCCTGCCATCTTGAAGACCATGGTGAACGGCGACTGTCCGATGTTCTCGGTGCTGGCGCCGACCAGGGAGGGGTCGTTGAACGGAATAATGAGGCCAATCAGGAAGATGCAGCTCACGTAGAAGATCATGATGCGCCAGAACACCTGCCTCACGGCCTTCGGCACCGTCTTCACAGGGTCCTCGGCCTCGCCCGCCGTAATGCCAATGACCTCGGTGCCCTGGAATGCATACCCGGTGAGCACCAGTGTGGCCAGCACGCCAGGCACGCCGTCATAAAAGGGCGCGCCTTCGATCCTCCAGTTCTCAAACCCATATGTCTTGTGACCCAGCCCGCCAGCAGCCACCACAATGCCAATGATGATAAACACGACCACGGTGACCACCTTGATCGCCGCGAACCAGAACTCGGCCTCGGCGTACCCGCGCACACTGAACAGGTTCAAGGCGAGCAGGATGACAGCCGCAATAAGCGACCACAGGACGCCGTTGATGTGGGGCAGGTAGTTCTGCATGACAATTCCCGAAGCAACAAGCTCCGACGCCGTCACGCACACGTAGTTGAACCAGTAGTTCCACCCCAGCGCAAACCCAATGGCGGGGTCGCCGTATCTCGACGCATACTCGTTGAACGATCCGGCGATGGGCGTAAACGTCGCCACCTCGCCCAGCGACGACATGAGGAAAAACACAATAACGCCCATCAGCAAATACGACACCAGGGCGCCGCCAGGCCCCGCAGTAGCCAGCGACGTGCCGGCAGAGATAAACAGACCAGTGCCGATGGTCCCGCCCAGTGCGATCATCGTCATATGGCGCTCCTTCAGCCCACGCTTCAGCCCATGCACCTTGGTAGCACCCTGGCTGCCAGATAACGGCGGTGTTCCAGCCACATTGGCGCTGGTGGTCTGGTTGTTGCTGGTGGCGTTGGAGGAGCCCTCAAAGGGGCTGATCTCGCGTGTGTGCTGGTTGTTGCCGAAATCTGACATCTCCATTACTTCGTCGCCACCACCACCGCTGCTGTCGTTGTACCACAGCGACCCACTGGCCACAGCCGACGGCCCCAGATCGGCGTCGGGCGCTGAGGTGTCTGCCTGTCTGTTGCGGCGCTGCGTGAAAATGGCGCCAACGCTCTTCATGTTATCTCTCAGCCAAGGGGTAGTCAGGTGCCAAGACGTGTGTGGGGAAATATTAGCGCTGCCTAGAGAAGAGCGATCAGGCGCATGCAGAAAGAGAGGATGGCAAAGGCGTCCTAATAAAGGGCTTGTGGAGAAGAGGGAGGAAAGAGCGCACTAGGAGAGAGAGCACCCAGGTTCCACGACAGACCAGCACCACAGCTACTCCCGCCCGCTGCACGGCTTGCTGAGCGACTACTGTGAGGGGGTGCACAGGAGAACAGGCAGCAAACCACCCAACTGAGTCACAGAAAACGCTTTTCTGTTGGCTTCCAGCCATAGATCGACTAGAAGAGGGTCTAGGCGCCGCCAGAGGCGATAGCAATGGCTGCAGGCGTATTGGGCCTGCGGATCGCAAAGTGCATCTTTTTTTGGGGCGTGCGCAAGACAGGACGGCTGATCAAACTACAAGCAGCGCCATTCGATGGAGCAGCAGAGCGTGAGCGAGCTGCCGCCTCACGTGACGGCTCTGGCGGCAGCAGCTTCGTGGAATTGGCGATTTATTCAGTTTTTTTGTTTGCAAAGGAAAGGCTGTTTGCGTGGTGGCAAAGCGAGCAGCGCAGGCCCTGGTGGCACGGGCAGTAGGGCCCGGAGGAGCGTGGCTGAGAAAAGAGAAGACAGGGAAAGGAGCAGAGGGGCGTGGGCATGGGAGTGGCAGTCAGGTGCATCTACTCCCAGCCGTCGTTGCCGTTCTGCTCAAGAGCGGGCTCGGCTGGAGGCGCCTGGTCCAGAGCCGACGACTCGTTGTTCGACTCGGGAGCGGGCGAGCGCTGCGAGGGAGAGGGCGAGCGGGGGGCAGGGGGAGGAGGGGGCAGGTCGCTGGGTCCGTCGCGCAGAGGGCTGCGGGAGCGAGAGTGGGGAGAGCGCGAGCGGGGCGACTGGCGACGCGGGGGGAGCGGCGAAGGAGAGCGGTTGTACGACGACCGGCGGTAGCGGGGCGACCTGGAGCGCTCGGGCGAGTAGGAGCGCGAGCGCGAGCGGCGGGAGCGGCGGGGAGAGTACGAGCGGTCGCGAGGAGGGCGCCCGCCACGGGGTCCGACGTCCTAAACGCATAGCATTAATGAATGGCTGGCCGTGCTGTAGATTAGCTGCGTGTTCTTGGGCAACAAAGCAAACCAGCAAGAGCAGACACCAGCAGACTTACCTCGCGGAGGACGACGCGGCGGCCACGCAGGTCCTCGCCGTCGAGCTTGCGCAGAGCGTTCCTCAGACCGGCCTCATCAATAAACTCAACAATGCCCTCTCCGGGACGCAGCTTGTGGGCATCGGCGAACGACACCTCGCCGGCGCGGCGGGCAAAGTCCTTGAGATCCTGTAGTTGTAGAAGCACCCAAGAAACACACAGAGCGCCAATCGTCTCGCGAGTTGCACCAATGTTAGAATCCAAGTTTGCTGTGGTAAGCCTCTGGGCGCCTTCTCCTCAGCCCCCTCTCGCGTAGCCAGCTAGCCACGCCCTTAGCGCAAAACGCACACGCAAGCGAACACGCACGAAGCACGAAGCACGAAGCACGAAGCACGAAGCACGAAGCACGCTGATCTGCCTTTCTTCTCTCTTCATCTCCTCAGCTGTGCGCCATGAGACAGCCCCTCCAAACAAAGCGCGCATGTCCTCTCCTCGGCCAGCAACCACTTGTGACCGAGAACTGTCAGTCTGCGAGAAAAAGGCGAGTCAGCGGGTATGGGGGAGTGGGGAGCGGGTGGGAGGAAAAGGGTGGTCTGGCTGCGCTACGCGACACAAACACAATCACATCAGGCGCCAGTCTTGCCGTACGGGGGCGAAAGCGCGAGCAGCGACATGCGATAAGCGTCTGATAAACTCGCGCCAGATTCAAGAAATGTCGCATCTGAGAGCAGGCGAGAAAGCATGGGGACGGGGATGCAGGGGCGAGAGAGCCAGTCCGTTGTTTCGACTTTACAACCCAAACGACCTGTCAGCCTTCCTTCTTTCTCTTCCCCGTATACACGCTCCGCGTACGCCAAGAGTCTTGCAGTAAACATACAAAATGAGCCAAAAGAAAAGCATGGTGAAGGGTGCCACAGCAAGCGGGGGGATGGGAGTGCAGGCAGGCAGGCAGGCAGGCAGGCAATGTTTGGTAGCAAAACACCCGCAGCACTCCCAATCTGCGCCAACCATCCCAGACACGTGCAGCTGAAAGCCCCCCTTGGCAGCAAGATGTGGCAGAGGACACGAGGAGGGAGTAGAAGCAAGCAGCAGCAGCAGCAGCAGCAGCAGCAGCAGCTTTCCGAGATGTGCTTGCCACCATAGTGCGTCCACGCACGCGTAGCGTAGGCAAGGGGCGGAGAGCAAGATAGAAGGCAAGGCAAGGCAAGACAAGACAAGACAGGGCTTGAAAGGGCGTGGAAAAGCAGGCAGCATGCGCATTTACAGCACCTCCAAGGCAGCATATGCTATTGCTCTTACCTGCCAGCTGACAGACGACGACAGGTTCTCGACAAGCATGCGGAACGGTGTCCTCTGGGGGGCGCCCATGGTGCCACCCATGCGGCGGCCACGGTCTTCGCGGTCATCACGGCCATCACGGCCGTCGCGGCCATCGCGGCCATCGCGGCGGCCGCCAAAGCCACCGCGCTCCACGCGCTCACGGCGACGGTCAACGCGAGCAGGCTCAATCAGAAGCCTCTCGCCCATGAACTCGCGGTTGTTGAAGTCGTGCATAACGTCCTCGGCATCACGGCGGTCGCGGAACTCGACAAACCCAAAGCCCGACAGAAGGCAAATGTCGCGGATCTGGCCATAGCCCTTGAACAGGCGCTCAATGTCGCGCTCCCGAACATCGCGCGGAAGACGGCCAACGTAAAGACGAGACATTTTTTTTCAAAGTGCAAACACGGGATTGCTTGGCTGGCGAAAGAGTGCGTTAAGGGCGCTGAGTGAAAAAAAAAAAGGGGGATAATAATGAGCAAGAGGAAGCTGTGCTGTTTGGCGTTATTCGAAAGAGGAGGGGAAGAACAAAATGCTGGCCAACGCTGCCCAAGGCCTGCGCTTGCCCCATCCACAAATCGGCGTCGCCTTTCCAGCCGCACCGAGCTGGCTGAAATTTTTTGGTGTTTGTCACTGGTGTCCTACTCGCCAGCGACTCGGCTCCTTCGAGTCGCTCTTGGCTTTGCGCTGCACCACTGCCCAGGCATGCGCTGGAACAGTCGGCAGTGCTGTGTTTCAAAGCTTGATATTCGCCAGACGAAAACGGGTACCAGTAGAAAAGCCCTATTTGAACGACGAGGGAAACCTTGTGAACCTTGGGATCTCAAGCGGCTTGGGCTTTCGCTCCTTGCATATCGCTCCGGCACACGTCGGCCAGTGGCTCTCGTACTGCACAAACGCACTGAACTTTTTTGTGCAGAACGTGCAAGCAAAGCCGTCGCCAGTGCTGTTGAAGTGGAAGACACCCCTGCCGCCGAACGGAGCAAACTTGGCCATGGCGAAGTGGTGTGCAGCTGAGGCTAAACGATCGAGTATGGCAAACACCACTTGTTTGAAGAGAGACAAGGGCACGCGCTCGTTAGTTACAGCCCTTGCTCGCAACAGGGCCCCTTGCTTGACTGCTCCGTGGATGCCTGGTTGGGTTTCAAAGCGCTGCCTGCGCCGTCACAGAGCCTTGCACAATGCCGGCGAGGCAGAGCGCAGTAGCGTTTAGAAGTAGCCCAAGGCATTCCAGAAAGGACAAGCACCAGTCCGACCTTCGCCTAATCCAGGATACGAGCCAGCTGCTGCCGATGTGAACTGGGATTGCGGTACCACATATTCAAAGAAAGGCGCCTTTTACCGGCGGCTTCGAGAAAGGGTGAGAGGCAGGGTGGGAAGCGGTGGCAGCGAGAGGGTGTGTGGAATGCAAATCTATGCGTGGGCACCTGCATATCTGGATACCAAGACACTTTGCAGGCTTTCTCCAGGGTAAGCAAAGGCGGTGTAGGAGGAGGGGGAGGGGGGGCGGCAGTGCTGCCAGCCCAGAGGAAGTAGTTGTTTGGGGAGCAGCACATGCCTCTTCGGCTGTGCAGGCACTTCAAGTCGGGGGTTTCCTTGTTTATTTACATATATTCAAATGGAAACAGAGTCAGTTTGTTGGCGGCAAAGGGCGGGGGGCGCGGTTGAGTACGCGGAGAAGGTCACCTTGGCACTGCCCAAAGTGCGTCAGCAAGTCGGTTTCCGAAGTGAAGGTGGCGCGGCACAGCGGGCAGAAGAAGCCCTGGGACCGGGCGAGCCTAGCTGATTTACGGCGTACCAAGTGCACAGCCATTCCTTCTTTTTGCGCCTTGTTGTCTGTCGAATAACAGTGAGCCGCGATCCTGTTGAGGAGAGTTTCACGTCTGGCTTGGATCTATGCAGCAGCAAGATATAATACGTGCTTGGTGTGGTCAGAAATAGGGGAGCGAGAAGTGCTTGAGCGGAAGAGAGAGAAAGAGCGGTGGTTTGCGTGGAAGCGTGGGCGATAATATATACAATGCCTCTCTTGCACGGCTTCGGCTCCACACACATATATTGAATCTGTGTGGGCGAGAGAAAGCGAGAAAGAGGGATTTGAGGCCGGTGATGCAGTAGGATGCACAAGATTATAAGCGTCATGCAGCACTGACAAAAGATGTGACCTCCACTGCGAGAAAAGCAAAGTGGGAATGCGAAGCGAGTGCGTTTTTTGGAGCAAGGTTGGTGGGATTTTCTTGCTTTGTTGCAAGGACGAGTCTTGTCGTAGGATAACCAGACTGCCTTCTCTACTCTCTTTCTGGAGAGATTTTCCGCTCTACGCACACGAAATTAGCAGATGGCAATCTGCCGCCGTCATCACCATCTCGCTCGAATCTCTTGCAAGGCATCAAGGTTGGAGAGACGCTGCTGCATTGGTTGGAAAAAAAAAGAGTGCTATTGTGCATGGGTAAGCCAGAGTGATGCTGTCATCCGCTGCTCCTCAGCTGGCTTTTTTTTTTTGCCTTTTCCCATCAGGGTGCGATCCTATACCGAGGGGAGGAAGACTAAAAAGACACATGTAATGTATATAAACAATAATAAAAAACCAATGTAGCTGCTACTCTGGCAAGGTTCGTGAAAGCAAGCAAGCAAGCAAGCAAGCAAGCAAGCAAGCAAGCATGCAAGCATGCAAAAGCCGTGTTCTTGGCCGTAGCGCCCTCTCCAGAGCCTATCTGTGGAATAGAATGAGGTGAGCCTCAAACGCCCGGTAGTTCGTGTAGCTTACACCGCAGTGGAGACATGACCACCTCCCGCTCCCCTCGCCGGTGTTTGCCAGCCTGCAATGCGAGTCCATGGCTCGAGCTGTCTCTTGTCTTTTATTGTGTGTATGCAAATGGCGCATTGAGGTGGCGGCGTCAAAAATCACTACAAAAGCCTGAATAGGTTATATAGCCAGTATAGTAGACGAAAGAAAAAGGATTGGAAGGAATGTATTATTCTAGTCGAGTCTTTGCGAGAAAAGAATGGAGGGATATTTCCCTTCCCCTCGCGACCTTTAATAGGAGTACCGCTGCTATGCTGAATGGCTTGGACGAGGACAGCTGCAGATGCAGGCGATGACTACGGCGCCTTGTACCTGCATCCAAGTCTGTCGCTTCCTTCTTGTGACCAGCAGCCTAGTTGACGTGTGCACAAATGACCAAATAGGTCGGATGATGGCCAGAGGCACGATGGTCGATTTTTTTGGAGCTCAGCTGGATATGTGGAAATGCCGCCATGCCCACCCCTCTCCAGCGCCATGCGTCACCTAGCCAGCCAGACAGCCAGCCAGCCAGCCAGCCAGCCAGCCAGCCAATTGTAGCAGCCGCCTTTATCTCTTGCACAAAAACACTGAACGTGCCCATTAAGCTTCACAGCCTACATCCAAATGATATGCACATGTCCTCCCTCCGCCGCCTATTTTAGGACTGTAAATCAGGCAGCATTGGCACAAGTCCTTACCAGCACACCCACCTAGTGCACAGCCAATATGTAGCTATTTAAAAAAAGAGTCACATACGTGTGTACATGGCTTGAAGTCAGTATAAATTCTGTGCTGCGGAATGGGCGGCTGCATACATGTGCTTTATTTATGAATGTATTATACGAATCCTGCTAAAAATCACCGCTGATTTAGCCCTTGCTATGTTTTTGGCCATTACATGTGGTGGCGTTGGCAGCAAACAATGCTCGGAAACGCTGTGTATGCGATCCGAGGCTCTGGCTCTTCACGGAAGCCGTCAACTTCCGCATCCCTCTACATGTCTTTCATAGGCCTCGTAGTCATAGTATTTTGCGTTGCAGTAGAAACACACGTACGCCTGCTGTGAATTCCAGGTCCTGTGCCTCTCAGTGATTGCTGATTTCTTCGCAAAGCAAAACCTGGCCGCCATGTCAGAAAAGCTGGTGGGCAAAGAAAAAAGAAAACGTTTAATGTGTGATGTCGTAAATAGTCAAAAAGAGAGCGCGCGAGTACCAGGGTACCGTTTTAAAAGAAAGAGAGCTTCAAGCGCAATATGAGAGTGGGTGCAGGGGGAATCTTTGCAGGAGGAGGAGGGAAGGAGCAAAGCAAAGGAGCCTGCACTGAAATGCGTTGTCCTGTTTTGTGTGGCTTGCCCGGTGACAGCAGACGAGGCTGCATTTATA
Source organism: Martensiomyces pterosporus (assembly GCA_025201845.1). Lineage (NCBI taxonomy): Eukaryota > Fungi > Kickxellomycota > Kickxellomycetes > Kickxellales > Kickxellaceae > Martensiomyces > Martensiomyces pterosporus. The sequence goes on along the minus strand of MU603987.1, from coordinate 72,014 downwards.
ACCCCTTGGCCAGCTGAGTAAAATGCTGCGCAACGCGTACCTTCTCACCAGCATTATACAACTCCTATTTTGTCGCTTCTGCTTGTCTACCGTATACAAAGAGAGCAGGTTAAGCAGTGTGAGACACTCATGGACATGCGCACATCTGTAGCCATCAAATGAGGGGAGGTTGCTGAAAATTGATGGTCAGGTCTGCTCTGCTCCCTATCTCGTCCGCTCCGCATGTGCATGAGTGCTTCCTGTTGCATTTATTGACTCTCGTTTCCTTTCTAGGAAAGAAACCATCATTTAGGTAAATCGCAGTAAAGAAAAAGAGTGGAGACAGCAGCGCGGCAGGGATAGAGTACCGCCGCTGCCACTCAACTCTAATTGAGGATGGCAAGCACTGTGTGAACATGCTGGATCGGCTGAGGCACTGCCCGCACACCGGAGGGCGGAAAGCAGGGCACAGGAAACCAGTGCTAAATCGAGAGAAGAAACTGCCATTGTGTGAACAATTGCTTTCTTTGTCCGCCCACCTCATGATTCGCTTCATTTCGCAAGAGTGATGCAACTGCTGCTGTTTCTGGCTGCTGGTATGACTTCAGTGGCAGGGACGTAAGGGAGAGAAGAAGCAGGGGCGCTTTCCTGTCAGTATCTAGTTCCTTGCAGATGCTGGGGCCACTGCCGCCGCTGACGGCACCTACACCCACTTTTATTTCTCTCCGTCCCTACATCTCTATTTCGTCACACTCGTATGTGGAGGCCATGTGGTCGATTCGTCTCGTTATCTGACACATGGCTCTTGTGGCTGAATATGGCATGTAGGGCATATTGCCACACGGCGCTGCTTGTATAATGCAGCAGCTGATGCCAATAGCACAACAATGGCAACGGCAATGGCAATGGCAATGGCAGTGGCTATCTACAGCTAGCCACATACCCACTCCAGATGGAAACGGACAACTTGGCTTTCAAGGTTGCCATTTGTTTCCGTGAAATCCAGAACCTCAAGGCTGCTGCAGATAAAGAATAATGCAGGACGCAAAAGGCTGTTTACCCACAAGGCTCGAGAGAAACTGTAAACAGAACTGAAGGGCAGTTATAGCCGCTTGCTAGTCGCAACAATTCCAGTGCGATTTGGTCGCCCCCTCCGTCACAAAATGCGTGCCACATAGGATGCGCCGAAGTGCTTGTTCTCTTGCGAGGCTCAGACCGCGGCTGCAGCAGTAGTGGTGGCGTCTACAAGACGAATTATTCTGCGGCATGGCCATTGTTGTCCTGGGTATGGCCTCAGGAGCGGGTTTGTTGTGCAAACGGGCGATGGGGAATAGCTGTTGGCTTTTTGTTGTTGATCTGTGCCTGCTGGGCTGCGATGGCCGCTTGGAAAGATAACAGCCCGCTGCTTGTGCGAGTCCTCAAACAGGCTGGCTGGGTATCTGGAGAGACTTGCCATGTGCACACGTTTGATTTGCACACCTGAGCGCTCTGCACGATCCAGTGTGACGCTGTGTGCTAAAAGTGAGAAGCATTTGCAAGCAATGTGGTGTCTCAATCTCGAAGTGCTACTGTGACCCACTTCGCATCGCACTAAACGGTGCCAGCTGCCTTTCTTGTGGGCTGGTCAAGAACACTGGCACATGCGTGGCATGCCATTGTACCCGCTCTTTGCGAGCACACGATGCCATGGCGTCCCTAGAAACCGAAAAACCATAGCACTGATGGGTGACTGTTTGGCATGATGACCCCCTTGACCTCTGCAGGTGGACACTTTACTACAGCGGAGCATCATCGGGCAGTGGAGAGTGTCTGCAGGTGGTTTGCTGCCAACATGTGGCATCAGCAGCCACCCACTCACCATGCGGCGGCGTATTGGCTCGGCTCGCTGGTCGGCTTGTGCGGCTCACCATTACGCGGCACTAGCCAGCCAGCCAGCCAGCCAGCCAGCCGAAGGTACGTATTACGTGTGCGGCTCTTTGCACAGCACACCCTCCCTCGCCTTGTAGCTGTTCCAACCACTAGACTGCGTGCATTCTCTACAGCAGCACCGCTTTGCTTTCTTGCTCTTGTTAACCAATCTCCACACGAAGATTTCCCTGGTCTGACACATTCTCCACAAACAAAAGCAACCGTTTTCTCTGATGGATTCCCTGGCACAGGCAGCGGCTGCTACAGCTGATGATTTCAGCGATTTGGATGCCGAAATTAAGCGCTCCGGCAATGAGGAGATTAGCAGCCGCACGCGGCTGATTGAGAATGAAATCCGCGTCCTCAAAAGCGACTACCACCGGCTGACGCACGAGCAACATACGATGACTGCCAAAATCAAGGACAACACCGAGAAGATTAACATCAACCGGCAGCTGCCCTACCTGGTCGCTGACGTGGTCGAGATTCTGGACATCAACCCAGACGGAGAGGAGGAGGACGGTGCGAACGTCGACTTGGACTCGCAAAGGAAGGGGAAGTGCGCTGTGATTAGGACATCCACCAGGCAGACTGTGTTTCTGCCTGTCATTGGGCTGGTGCCTACAAACGAGCTGACTGCAGGAGACCTGATCGGCGTGCACAAGGACAGCTTCCTGATTCTGGAGAAGCTCCCGGCGGAGTACGACTCTCGGGTCAAGGTTATGGAGGTCGACGAAAAGCCAACCGAGGACTACAGCGACATCGGTGGCCTGGACAAGCAGGTTGAAGAGCTTGTCGAAGCAATTGTTCTGCCCATGACCCATGCAGAGAGGTTCAAGAAGCTCGGGATCAAGCCGCCCAAGGGTGTGCTCATGTACGGGCCGCCTGGAACGGGAAAGACGCTTTTGGCTCGTGCCTGCGCAGCACAGACGCAGTCGACATACCTGAAGCTTGCTGGGCCTCAGCTGGTGCAGATGTTTATTGGCGATGGAGCCAAGATGGTCCGCGACGCCTTTGCTCTGGCGAAGGAGAAGGCACCAACCATCATCTTCATTGACGAGCTGGATGCCGTCGGCACAAAGCGCTTTGACAGCGAAAAGAGCGGCGACCGTGAGGTGCAGAGAACGATGCTGGAGCTCCTCAACCAGCTTGATGGATTTGGAAGCGACGACAGAATCAAGGTCATTGCTGCTACCAACCGTATTGACATCCTGGACCCCGCGCTTCTGAGGTCAGGGCGTCTTGACCGCAAGATCGAGTTCCCGCTTCCTAACGAGGAGGCGCGTGCGCGTATCATCCAGATCCACTCTCGGAAGATGAACGTCTCGAGCAATGTCAATTACGAGGAGCTGGCCAGATCCTGCGACGAGTTCAACGGCGCCCAGTGCAAGGCCATCTGCGTGGAGGCTGGCATGATTGCGCTCAGGAGAGGCGCGACCAAGCTGTCCCACGAAGATTTCATGGAGGGCATTCAGGAAGTCCAAGCGAAGAAGAAGACATCCTTGCAGTACTTTGCCTAGAGGCTGCGGCCTTCTCGCGGCCTTCTTTCTCTCCCTCTCTTTACTGCCTCCTTTTCTGCTGTCTCCATCACACATCTTAACCATCCTTTGCCTGCTGCAGCAGCCTCACACAAACGCACTCTGCCGGTGTGAATGGGGGGAGGGGGTTATGCTTTTACGTAGTATGTATGCGAAGCAAATAAAGATATCTTTTTGTCAAAAGCAAGCAGGCGGCAGGGCAGGCTACGTCTAGACGATGCGCTGGAGCCGGTCGGCGATGTTGAGCTGGGCGCGGGTGAGGTTGGTGAGGTAAGCGACCATGAGGATATCCTGGAGGTGGGACTGGAAGAGAGTCGAGAACTGCTTGTCGTCGACCTTGGGAACGACGGCGAGCATGTCCATGAGGTACTTTCCAACGATGTTGTTGGCCTTCGACTTGCCCGTGCACACACTGTGCACGTAGGCCGAAACACGCTCGAGCATCGCGTGGAGCTCAGCAATCGACCTCTCGAGCTGCTCCATGTCAGAGACCAGCACAGCGATGCCCTCCTCGCTGTCGTTGCTGTCGGCAGCAACCTGCAGGGCAGAGAGCTCGGCGTCGGGGTACTGGAGCTCGTAGGGCAGCGGGAGGAACAGGCAGTTCTCGGGGTGGGCGCCAGCGCCAACGGGCGAACCCTGCAGGCACTTGATGGAGAGCTGGCCGTCCGACAGGTCCGTGTCCATGACAAGGTGCACGGCGCTGAAGGGGGCAGTCTCGCGCGAATAAAAGTCCTGGATGAGCGCCGCGTACTTGCTCAGCTTGCTGCCAGTAGCGTACCAGCCGACGATCTGCTCACGGGCGCTGGCACGCTTGTGAAGGGAGAACATGGTGCGGTGGTGCTCCATGTCGACCTCGACCTGGTCGTCGGTCTCAAAGTGGGGCACTGCAAAGCAGCTGCGCACCTCTACTACGCGGCCGTCGTCGCTGCGAACGCCCAAAAGTGTCCCGATAACACGCTCCTGGTTGTCATTGCGGCGCAGGAAATGGTCCAGGATGGAAAACAGGACTACAGGGTGGATGTAGCACTGCTGGGTTGTGGTGGTGGCAGTCGTGGTGGCACCGGACTTTACAAGGCTGCTGGCCAGGGTAGGGAGGTTGAGATTGAGCATAGACATGGCTTCTGTATGTGTTTCTTTTTAATGCCGATGCGGTTCCTTTCGCTATACTTTTTCGGTGCGGTTTTGTTGTGCGCTGCGAAATGGGAGCTGGCTTCAGAGAAGAGCGGCGGAGATGGGCAAAAAAGAGAGCGCGTATGGAGCAGCAGAGATGGCACAGTTGAAGCTAACGCAGCAAGAAGAAGGAAAGGCGATTCTCGACCTCGCCCAATGCTGAATCGCGGCATAAAATTCAGCTCTACCCAAGGAATGCATGGCCAGGGCTCTCGGCCCTTCTCCGCTAGGAAAAAACTTTGCTCTATGGACCGCCTGGCTCGCACCCACAGCAGCGGCGACTCGGCTCGCTAATCACGTGGGTGGTTGCGTGCTGTAACGATAAGCAGTGCAGAGCTTGGCTGTATTTTCTGTTTGCAGCAGGCGCTCTGCCAATTCGTCCTTCTTGTCGCCAAATCCATTCGAGCACTAAAAGTATTTTCTTCTTTCTTTTTGGGTCTCTTCATATTTGCATTTTGGCGAGAGGAGTGCAGATACTCGTTATTTTGGCGAGGCGATACAATACTGCGCAGAAAGCTGATTAGGGAGCAAATAGAGGCTTATTCGCGTTTGTGCGTGTGAATTTCAAGTGTTTTTGTTTTTGTTCTGGCATGTATTCATCAGCTCCTCCTTCCACAAAGCGGCTTGTTGGATCGCTGTTCACGAAGCGCGGGCTTTCGACCGTGTCAGCTGACGGCAGCAGCTCAAGGGCAACGTTTAGCGTGCGCCGGTATTCGGAGTCCAACAAGCGGACCCCGCTAGTGGCTGCCTCGTCGACTCAGTCTCAGCAGCAGCAGCAGCAAGCGGATGATGTTGGCAAGCCGCAAGTCGTGGCGCCAATTGAGCCTGGCAGCAGCCGGACCAAGGTGCCAAAGTTCACCATGCCCAGGTCAGAGTTCATGATGGCCGATCTGTTCTCGCGGCACCGGCAGTTGGTGGGCGCCTCGGGTGCAGGTGATGTGGCGGCAAGCATGGACATTGGCCGCATGCCTAGAGCATCGTTCAAGACGCTGTCGGAGCTCAGGATGAGCAAGGGGCTTACTGCCGAGGAAGCCAATGTGCCGCACACGACGCTCAAGCAGATCTACGCGGCCCCAGCCTCTGTCTACATGCAGGTGACTCCTGATGCGATGATCCCCGAGGCTATGCGCTTGGGACCGCTCGCTGAGCCTCTTTTGGGCCAGGATCCGTTCCGTGACGGCATCAGCTCGCTGCAGCTGGGCAGAGGAGAGGAGATGAAGGAGTTTGTTGAGGAGTTCTTTGACACCATCCTGATCAACGCGCAGAACGCACCCTCGCCTGGCGCGTGGAGCATGAGGAAAGAGAGGAGAGAGGCTCGGGCGTATGTCTCCCGCTGGGAGCAGAGCGAGATGGTTGATCCCGTCGACAAGATCAACGGACTGATTGAGGACGGCGACATGGAAGCCCCCGCTGAGTACCAAATGACCAGTGTCCTGCGGAAGCGCAAGACCAAGATGAACAAGCACAAGCACAGAAAGCTGCGCAAGCGCACGCGCGCTCTGAGGAAGCGCCTGGGCAAGTAGGCGAGCGGCTGGCTTTTTTCTTCATCTTTCTTTCTAGTAGTCTGCCTCACACCACTCTGTGGACTCCATAGAACGCAGTATAAACCCTTTTATTATTGTTAGCAAAACCACATGAAGCAGAGAGCAGAGGCTGATAGGCAAGGCGCCCTTTTAAATGACCTGATCGTCGTCAGACTCCATCGACGCATCGTCGCCTTCGTCCATGGCAGCCTCGGACTGCACAATGTCGCCGTGCATCTCGGTGATGACTGCCTGCTCGTTGTCGTCCTCATCGTCGTCCTCATCGTCGTGCTGGACGCCAACAAGCGGCTTCTCCTTGACAGCGGATGCCCGGACAGCGGCATCGCCAAAGACATCGCGCACGCCAGAGTTGGTAGACATGTCCCAGATGCGCGACTCGCCCTGGGATCCAGCAACAGCCAGCAGCATGGCTGCGTCGGGGCAGAACTTGGCAGCAAAAACACTGCCAACATCAAGATTCCGGCTGATCACCATGCTGGGCTTGTTCTCGCGGACATCCCACACCTTGACCGTCTGGTCCGCAGAGCCAGTGACAAGCAGGCCAGCGACCGATGGGTGCTGGTCCATTGCCGAAACAGCCTCGTCGTGAGCTGCAAGAGTGTATACGGGAGCACTGCCCTTGCCGTCCTTGACGTTGCGGATGTCAAAGTAGCGCACAGCACCAGATTCGGTGGCCACGTAGAAGTGGTTAGGGCTGTGGATGTCCCACATGATGCTCTCGACATCAGCATCGACGGTCCACCAGTTGATGGCCTCGGGAGCACGCGAGTCGAAGGCAGCAACGCGCTTGTCGTACCCGCCAGTGAGCATAACCGAAGCCTCGCTTGGGTGCCACTGCACGGATTGCACCTTGTCGGAGTGGTGGTTGTATGACTGCACACACTTGGCGGTGTTCAGGTCCCACAGCTTAACTGTGGTGTCGGCCGACGAACTGGCAAGCAGGTTGCGGACGTTCTTGTTCCACGACAGGCCCATGATCGCATCTGTGTGGAACTCGGCGTGGGGCTTTCCCCTGCACTTCCTCAGGGCCTTCTTGTCCGAAGTCCCGAGGACCAGATCAGGGTACATGCTGTCCATGGTATCCAGATCCCAAATCTCAATGCGGGGCTCAAAGGTGCCCACCGCGACGTAGCTGCCTCCCCCAGGCTGGCCGGCGCTTCTGCCGACCTTGAAGTCCATCCACTCGATGGCCAGCGGAAACGAAGGGAGCATAAAGTCGTGGTGCACAAACAGATTGTCGCTCTCCTCCTCAAACACGCAGACCTCCAGGTTGCTGATATCGTCCTCGGTCTTCGCCACAAGCAGGAGGTTGTCCGAGTCAAAGATCCGCACCTCCTCGTCCTCGTCCTCGTCCTTCTCCTCGCCTTCCTTCAGCGTAATATAGGGGTCCTCCTCCTCGTTGTTGTAATAGGCGAGTCCCTTGATGTTGCTAAACACGCTTCCCCCCTCGCTGCGGTCATTTGCTGCGCCCTCCTCGGTCTCGCCGCTGTCACCGCCATCGTTCTCATCGTCATCGTAGTGCTCAAGATCAAAGTCCTTGAGTGCAGGGTCGTTGAGAATGTCCTCGTCAAGCTTCGACTTCTCCCTAATCTCCTTCTTCGCGTCCTCAATCTCCGCCGTTGCGATGCTCTGGATGCGCTTGTACTCTTCCTCGGTCATCTCGTATGTCTTGGGCCTCTGCGCCGCTGCGCCCTTGCGAACCCATGCCACTGCTGAAATCATGTCTGCTCTTCTGTTGCGCGCGAGCTTGGTGTAATGCTAAGCTGGGCGAATAAAGCCGAGTCTCTGAGAGAAAGGGTTGGAATGGATACAGAGGCAGAACAAAGAAAGCGAAGGAGACAAGCAGCACGTAGCAACAAAAAAAAAAGGCGCATGGCAGCAGTCCATCGCTGAGAAAGAAAAAAAAGTCGCCTAGCCCGTGATATGATCCCTTCGATCCGCTGATCAAGGCATGGCTGCTGCAGCACTGGTGGCAGAACCGGGTATCCAGCTTGTTTATATTGTTGTGTGATTGACCACCGCCTCATCTGCTCTCCTCGTCTCCGCTCAGCTTTCCCAGCCAACCGAGGGCTTTCAACATCTAGCATTGCAAGCAGCTATTCATTTCTCCATTTATGCTTAATTATTTCTTCTCGTCTTGTACAGTTACCTGCTCATATACATATTCATTTCTTTTCATTATTCTCTCTATCCTTGTATCTACACTGGCCGGTACACCCGCTCCCTGCACAAAGCAAGAGCCCTGCCTAGCGAATGGACGAGCGGCTTGAAGAAGGCTGGGCCGAGTTGGTTGACATGAATGATGGGGTGTTTGGCAGCATACCGCAAAGCCTCGACGGCCGTGCCCGCTCGACGTCGGGGTCGACCATTTGGCGCTCCGGTGGCGGCGCCACGAGCACGAGCGAGTTCTCGTCGACAACCACATACCCCATCGATGGGAGAGGTGCAGGAATGGGTGCGGGGTACAGCGACAGCAGCCTGGGTGCGCTGTCGCAGGGCAACCTCCCTTACGACGAGTGCATTTCGCGGCTGCCAAGCTTTACCGAGAGCAGCGAGCCGGACAAGGTCGACGATTGCCTGAGCGACACCTTTGCATTTCTTGACCGGCTGGCGGGCGGAGATAAAGCGGGCGTGGCAAACAGGCAGCACTGCTATCCTGATGAGGTTGTCTACTCACTGAGTCAGGCTGCGCCAAAGCTCCTGGCTCACTACGAGTGGCACATCAGAGCACGCACGTATAAACTGCTCAGGCGGCTGCCGTCGCCACAGCCGCTGATGTACTGCAAGGAGTATCTTGAGCTGAGCGTCATGCGCGCGCTGACTCTGGACGGCGCCAGCCACGAAGAGCGCGAGCAGGGGCTCAAGTTTATCCGGTGGACGATGCGGTTTCATGGCGACTACTGGCTGCTTACTCCGCAGGTCACAAAGACGATAATGGCGATATCTGAGCAGGCTGACGACAAAATGCGCAACATATGCCTGGAGACGCTGTGCGAGATCCTGGTCGTTGCGCCCGAACGGCTCTGGTACGTCAATGGCATACGGTCGCTCACGCAGTCGGCGTTAGATGGCCCTTGGTCGATCTCAATTTCGATAGCAAGTGCAATAACGCACATCCTAGACAGCCCTGCCACACGAAAGTACATTCACTTGGGCGTGACGCTTGGTGGGATTGCTAGTGCGCTGACAGAGTCTATGGGCAAGGAGCAGATGCTGACCGAAAGGGCCAAGGTAGCGGCATTTATGCTGACGCAATTTCTCAAGTCGTGGAGTGGAATCCAGTATTTTCTGTCTGACGGCCGAAAAGTGATCCACGCGCTGGTCAACGCGCTGTCGATGGTGGACTCGAACAGAAAGATCATCCTCGGCATGCTTCTGGAGCTCTTTGGGCTCTCCGATGACTTTGACATGGTGCAGTTCGAGCAGCAGCCCCGCTTCGACGTGGATCTGCTCTCACCGTTCCACCTGCCGTCGTTTGCGATCACAGAGACATCTGCACGCACACGGCTACTGCCCGTGGACTACCTGCGCACAATTCTCCTCATGATATTTATTGATGAGGGGCTGGTTGAATCGCTGGTCACTGCCACCCTGGAGTCCAAGCAGCCAGAGGTTGTCGACGCCAGCGCTACGCTGATCAAGTGGCTGTCGCAGCACCCGCACATGCCGCTGCCAGAGAAATATGTCGTGCGGTTCCAGACTCTCGGCGACCTAGTTGACAGCGCTTTGGCTCAGAATGCCGACAAATCGATTGGCGCCAGCCAGATCATTTGCAAAATCGAAGGAATCCCGAGCTTGTCCATGGGCCAGCTGCCGAGCCAGCAGACGGACTCATGGGCAACAAGCCTGACATCCAGCGTGTTCTATCGGCACCACTTGAAGCGACGCAAACTCCACGAGCGAATAAGCCCTCCGGCTGCGCTGAATTCACGCGCAAACAGCCAGACAACTCGCGTAGAGCCCCATGATAATGTGACAGTGCCTGATATGCCCTCGTCGGTCTCTGCATACCTGGGCTCGGGAGGTTTTGTGCCAAAGGGCGCCGGCATGCATGGCAGCTCGAGCATGGTGGGCGGCTCAAAGGGGCTGGCTGCTGGCTTGAAGGACAACGCCACGCATGTCCTTCGCAGCAGCGCATCCACTGGAAACCTGGCGGCTGCAGCGGCTGGAGGCGCTGCTGGCGGCGTCTCTGGAGGCGGCCCAATCATCAACGTCAGCTCAATCTTGCCCCTGCTGACCACCGTTAACGAAGACGCTGCCGGGCTGACACAGCTGTCCAATGCTATCACTGGCGCCAGCAGCAGCAACGTAGGGCAGATATCAGGGAACTACGACAAGGGCGACAGCCATACTATTGCCGACATGCGGGCAGACATATCTGGCTCAAGGGGGCGCCGGTCGTTGGACACTGTTGGATATGCGCTGCAGCCACCACAGCAGGTCCCTGGAGGAACGAATGCTCAGACGAATGCAGCGCATGGCTTGTACACAAGCACAGCCAATGTGTCCGCAATAAGCTCGCCCTACACCCAAACCGACGGTGGCGCCAACCAGCCGATGGCCAGCATGTATACTCAGAACGCCGGCAGCTCTACCAACTTGCTGGGAATGGGCGGCGGAGATGCATCTGCTGCTCCGGGAATGGGCGGGAATGTGTCTCTTGGGGTTAGCACCAGTGGCTTGGCGGCTGTGCCCAATGCAGGCGGGTGCTCTAACGGCGGAGCAAACGCGGCAGGGGCGTCATCCACGCCATTGGCAACCGTGCCTGGCCCTGCGCCTCCTCTGCTCACTAGGACCCGCACAAAGTCTCGGAGCCGTGCACGCAACTCGCTCGTCGTTAGCAGCAGCGCCACTGCAGACGAGTCACTTGTGTCAGCGTGGATCCAGGAGTCGCGCGTGACCGCTGAGGACAACCCAATGCGGTGGGACTGGGCAGCCATCCGGATGCTGATCAGTGGGCCGATCTGTGCGTCTCGCCGGATGCAAGAGGTTGTCACTACCAGCGGCTTCCTTCCGCGGTTATCGCACTTCTTCCGGCCATCGTCGCTCGAGTTTTGCGACTTGAGCCGCACAACCAGCAACGAGGAGTACCTGGAGATTGGCCGCCAGCTCATCCGCATATTGATTTCGTCGGCTGACGGGCTGCTGCTTATTGACGAGAGCAGGCTGCTATCGGGTATTGTCGACGAGATCAGGAAGCAGAACAGCTATGCGCGCAAGACAGGCCGCGAGGAGTCGGTGTTCTCGTTTCCACGCCTGCAGATGACCATGTCTCCTGGATACTTCCACTTTCTGAGCGAAATCGAGCATAGCGTTGGCGGCGATAGCTTGCTTGAGCGGAACCGGCTGTTCGACGCGTACTACCAGATTGTCGAGCTGCCAGACCAGGGCCTGCTTATCCAGTATATCCTGTCAAGCATGAACTATGCGAGCTCGGGGCATGCGAGAAACATCTTGCGAAAGGTGGCAGCATCGCCACACGAATCGCTTCGCCAGCTAGTGCCCAGCTTCCTGCTCTACCTGACCTCTGACACGCCTTGCCGTCCTGGATCCGTGACTGCGTGGGCAATTGAGGTTCTGGCCAGTCTGATCTACGACTCGTCGCCAATGGTCCGTAGCACCGCTGCGCAGTGCCTGGTACTGGTCATTGATCTGGCTCGAGAGAATCCATACTTGGACAGGCACGAAAGCGAGTTCCGTATAGCCCATTTGCTGGATCTCCATCCAATGTTTGACCTAGCGGTCGTCAACGACATTCGGCCACTGATTCTGCGTATCGCTGCCACAGAGCGGGGGTTTGCTTATCTCAAAAGCCAGGGGATTGTCGATAGCGAGATGAGCGCATGGGGTGCTCTCGAGGGTATCCTCTATGTGCAGTCGATCGAGCTGGATGTGTCGCGGGCTCTGGCCTTTGGCCCGCTATTCTCCAGTACGTCTGACGGCATGATGCTGATGACCACGAGCTCCCAGACCCCGCCGACACCAGCCCACCTGTTTGGAGAGCTGGCAAAGAGCGCTGGTGGGCGAGCATATCTGCAAGAGTACGGCATCCCGGGGCTGCTGTTTGAGACGCTAGCAAACATCCCTTGGAACTCAACGCTGCCCGACGATGTTGTTGGGCTGAAGGCGACGCTGTGGGCGATTGGCGCTGTGGGTGCGTCTCAAGAAGGCTATTTGCTGCTTGATCCATTTGACCCCATTGCCAAGCTGACTGAGATTGCTACCCAAGCGGCGTCTCTGTCGATCAAGGGGACGTGTCTGTATGCACTTGCGCTCCTTTCACGCAGCGGGTTTGCTGCAGAGTCGTTCCGCGAGCGCGGATGGCAGCTGTGCAGCTCTTGCTACGGCACCTATGAGTTCGCAGTCCCCAAGCGCCTAGAGTCGGTTCTCAACGCCGGCGGATGGGCAGAGGGAGGCATCCTGCAAGGGACGCATGTGTTTAGCGAGGGCCCCTTTAGGGAGCCTGACGTCACAGAAGATCTGGACTCTGTGCAAAAGGAGATCATCGAGGCTGTTATCCTGATGAGCAACCACGTCATGGTGAACACTGCCTCTAGGACGCTGATGCGGCTGCGCACATCCCACCCGCACTACTTCCGGCTGCTGCCGCTATACTGCAAAGCCATGCACCTGGTTGGAAAGTACAGGTACCGCCTGTCTACCCGGCGGTTTATCTACGATGTGTTTGATGTCAACCTTGCCTCTCTTCACGACGAGATGCTAAAGTCTGCAGCAAGGCGGAATATCCAACAGCAGCAACAACAGCAACAACAGCAACAGCAATTGGTAGATGCAGGTGCCGCGGCAGGCAGACGGTTCTCATCGTCGAGCCAACGCTTTCTCCGTAGCGACACCGAAACGCAGAGAAAACGAGCATCGACGCTACAGGAGTCGTCGTCATCACCCAGTATGACCACCATGTTCCCCAGGAGACAAACTAATGGACTTCTGGATGACATCCGACCCATGGTACCTCGCCAGCAAAGCCAGCAGGCTGCCAGTAACAACAGCAGGCGGGTGCCTGCTACGCCAAGGCTTGGGTCGACATCTCGAAGAGACTCCGAGTCGTCGTCTGCTGCAGACATGGCCAGCAGCTAGGCGTCCACATTTGCGATTTAACATGCCAGTGGCCTTCGTAAGCATATATTAATATACGTGTAGAGTTGAAAGGAAAAAAAATAGCAAAATGAGCTATGCTGTGTGTTGCTGGAGGACGGCGTTAGTTCAGGCCAGACGCTTCAGCCTGTTACTGCTGCTGCTGGGTTCTGCTCCTCTGGCGCGGCCCCAAATTCTGCATCGGATAACCGCCTGCCTCCATAAACGGAGCATCCTGGAACGCGTCGTTCACAGGATGGTCAGCAATTGGCGTCGACGAGCCCTGTTGAGTGGTGCGCCCGGTAACTGGCATGGAAGTGGCTGGCAGCAGCGTGCTGCCACTATCTCTAGCGCTGGCTGCTGCTGTGCTCGGTTTGGTGAGGTCTGGCCGCTTCTTCCTCAGCCAGTTTCTCTGGCGCCTCAGCTGGATCCCATCTCCTTCTAGCACCTGATTTGCCTCATCCTCAAGCCCTCTGAATCCGCTATCACCACTTCTGCGGTACACGCAGGACACGTAGACAAAGCCTATCGGGTTGCCCTCTGCATCGTCGAGGCACAGCCAGCCATGGTGCATACGTACGTCGTGCAATTCCTTGACTGGAATGGTCACACGGCCAACCATCGTGTCCTTGTACAAGCCATCGTTGAAAACTGTGATCTCAGCCAGGGTGTTTGTGTAGAGGTGCTTCTTGAAGAAGCTCTTCATGCGGAACGCCGGCTCGCCGTTGCTGTTTGCTACCGTATCGCAGTAGTCAGCATTGTCGCCCACACGGATACACACGTACTGGTTGAATGTGCTGGTTATCTCGCTGCGCGGCAGCCCCTTGCCCTTCAAGACCTCGATGCGCAAGATTCCATCCAGCTCCCCTGCGCTTTTGTCCCACTTGGGCCCGTAGCGGCCGGCCGGGCGATGCAGGTGGAATGCGAACCAGTCGAGCCAGTTGGCTCCCGGGCGGATTAGTTTGGAAAAGTCGGCTGTGACAATGTAGCTCAGTATTGGTATGCGATAGATGATAGAATACATTTGCAGGCCAGTGTATGTGTGGTGTATCTGCAGTATGCGGGGGAGCAGGAAAAGTGGGAGCACAGCTGTGTAGAAGAAGGAGGGGTGGTTGTGGCAGCTGCCCGATTTGACAACTGGATGGAATCCCCAGGAGCTAGGTGTGTGCTTGCTAGGAGAAATCAATGCACTCTTTCAGGGAAATCGGCAGCTCTAGCAATGTGTGCCAGCAATCGAGCTGCCACACAGAAATTGGTGCGAGCCGAATCGCTCACCCAGAAGCGGACACTATGCAGAATACATGGAAACGGCATATACGTAGATATGCGTTAAATGGTGGTGCTGAACGGGCTGCTATGGATAGAGGTTGGTGGCTAGCTTCTTATTTATTGGGAGTACATGGTAACGCGACTATGAAAAGCAATTGGCTGCTTGCAAATAAGGCTCGAGTTGGCCGGACGATGTGGCAGCGGCGGTGGCTTGGGCCGGCAAACGGGTGGCACATTCACCGCATGTGCTAGGGCGCCTGGGCGCCTTGCCAAGTGCTAGTCTGTGGTGACGGGCCAGTCGCGGTTGGCTCTGGTTGCATCTGCCGAATTCAGGGCTGCTTGGTTGACAGACATTGTGCTATGAGGGGTATGGCAGTGCCTGATATATGAAAAAGGAAATGTGGCTGGGAACAGAAAGTATGCTATGGATGTGGCAGTAGCAGAAATTTTGTGTATGGAGCAGAGGACGATTTAGGATGTTGGACAATGATATGAACCCTGGCATTCGGAGAGGGGAGGAGGGCCAGAGTATTTATACACAGTGAAATGGAAGCGGTAAACAGGCGAGCGTGTATGCTCTCCCCTTCTCCACAGCACACATTATAGTTTATATCAGGCTATTTTGACGTCATACGCCTGGGAGACTAGGCTAGGCTGATACACAAATGATCTAAAGCAACGAGAGATGAAGGGCTTGTGTGAGCACTCCCTTTGATGTCGCCATACGATACAGCAGCACGATCCTATCAGCAGCAAAGCTTTTGGGCGCACAAACACGGAGCCGCAGTGAAAAAAAAGGGGGGCCGAGGTGTATAGCGTGCGAGTGAGCGAGCGAGTGGGTACGCGATGGCACCCAAGGCTGTGGGGGCGCCTATTCCGAGTGTGTGTTTGCACAAGGAAAAGATCGGCTTCTCTCCCCACCTCTCGCTAGCCAACGCAGATGCGGCGGGACGGCAGAGGATGGTGTCAGCTGGGCAGTTGTTCAGCTGGCATAATCAAATGCCGGGACATGCTTTGCTCTTGAGCTCTGCTCAACCAAAGCGACACATCACCCCCTGGTACTCATTACGGTCAGGCTTTTTCTGGGTGAGAGCAAGTGCAGGGATGCCGTGCTTTTCTCGGCTTGCTCAATTGACCGAAATGTCGGTACTTGGGGACGTCACGTAAATACAAGGGCAAAATCAAACAGCCTTCCGGGATCTGCAGGGGTGAGTGGGCAGGGGAGAGCTAGGAGACTGCTAGCTAATGCCTAATGGGGGCAGACACTGCTCGACATGTCTAAAAGCGTCACGCTGAGCAGATGTAGCTCCTCGCTCAGTCTGTGGGGACATGCAGCTGTGGTGTCGTTGTTTCGTCCAGCTTCAAGGGAATGTGGATGTGGATGTGTGCGCGGGCATACCTTGTGTTTACGTCGGGACGCGATGAATTGCCTTGCTATAGCCTGTCGACAGCCTCTGCTCTGCCTGGGACATGTATGGCGACGCACTAGATGTCCTTATTTGCCTTATTGTTCTGCGGCCGGCCAGAAATGGCATAAAGCATCTTATTTGGTGTGTTGCGTGTATGTGTGCTTCGCGTGGGGGGAGGAGGAGGAGGAGGGAGGAGGGGAGCAACATGCATACAGTGCATATATGACTTCAGCGTCTTTTCCGAGAGCACCCCACTCCTCTACTCAACATCAATGCATAGCAGCAGCACACTATTCGGCCTGTACACCCGTGCCTTCTCTGCTACGCGCAGTTCATTTGCTCAAACTATTGAGCTACTGTGCAGAGCTGGGAGGCCTGGGATATCAAAGAAAAGAACACGAAGGAAAAAAAATTGTCTCGCTTGCTCTGCAAAACAAAGAGCCCGTCTCATAGACGATATGGCAAGGAAACGTCATAGACACAATAGGCAACAGGCGATGAATGGCTCACAAATGTAGCGTGTATTTATGTGTATGTGTGGAGACGCTTGCTGAACGACGACGGGCATAGCAGAGTAGAATGGCTCGGAGTAGACGGTGCGTTGTGTGTAGAAAAGACAATGCCAGCTGCGGCACCATCCGCCTTAGCCATATCTTTTGCTCTTGCCGCTGCCAATTGCCACACCCAGCAACTCCTTTACACGGCTCGTTCAGGCTTGCCTTGCTTCAGCCTTACATGCACTTTCACCGTGTACCTTTGTTCGCCTCTCTCCCCTCTCTCGCACATCCGCGCACCTAACACATCTGACATCAAACAATAGCACTGCAGTATGTGCTGTGCGTTTTGTGTTTTGTGAAGGGCGGGAGGAGTGACCCAGTGACCTCGTTTTTCTTACTCGGGAGCAAACCAGACACTGCGCTTGCACAGGCACATCAGTTTTTCGGCTGCGGTAAAAACAGAAACAAGGGCGTGAGCGTGGAGCAAAAAACCCTCACTCTGTGCCATACTCGTGAGCTAGCTCAAGCACTGCTTCCTAGCAGAGCAGCCTGGATCTTGGGTGCTCCTTTCCTCTCACACTGCCACCACATAGTTCTCATATGAAATCCCCAGAAACACGCGCATTTCTCCCCTGTATGCCTTTTCCCCTGCATGCTAACCAAATGGCAGGCTTTGCTGAGAGGGTGTATGAGAATCTGAACTGTTGGGAGGCAGGAGGCAGGAGGCAGGGCATAATATGTTCCAAGGAAACCCAATAAAAACTGAAAATAACGATTGGATAGGTAATAGGAAGGCTGCGAGAGAGCGAAAGCAGTCTATGTTGGATGGGTTGTGCAATATTTATCACTCGTCATCGTCGTCGTCATCGTCACCATCGCCGTCACCATCGCCGTCACCGTCACCGTCACCATCGCCATCGCCATCGCCATCGCCGCCACCACTGACATCATCATTATTGTCCTCTGTGTTTTTGCAGTGTTTCAACCGGCCCTTGTTTCGGATGGGAATGGCTACACCCTGGAGGTTGAATTTTTTAGACAGGGCGGTGGACTCGTCGACGCCAGGGAAATCCTTCACCGAGTAAACGACAAATGGCTTGGTGAAGACCTCTGCAAGTATATTTGTGTACTCTACGGGTTGTAGCTCGGTGGGTGGTATCTGAACCAGGGTAAACCGCAAGCAAAACCTCCCAGGCAGTCGCACGCGGATGTCAGGGAAGCAAAAGAAGCACCCACGCGCATCCGAGAGATCTCTTACATGGTGTGCGGACGATACCAACGACCCCAGTATCGCCTGTTGGCTGCTAACGCCAGATTGCAGCGGCGGCTGCATGGCATCTGTGATGGAAGCCAAAGAACACTCGGTGGCTCCTGTTTCGTCGAACAGAGTGGCATGAACCACAAATACTTGCTGCCACAGCATCCTACTGGAAAGGCACATTGTGTGTGCATGATGGACAAATGTAAAGGCTGAATAGGTTAATGGCATGAGAAAGAGAACAAGCGGTGCACAATGGCAGCCAATATCATGATTATTAATTGCGCGCATTATTAGGGACACCAGCACAATAGGAGCCGAGGGGGCGGGCTATTACCATCTACATGGCACATTCCTATTTTAGCAAAGAGGCGGAAACAGACTAGTGTGCTGCACACAATGCACATTGCTCACCATATTAGAAGATGGAAAGGGGAGGTGGATAAGTGTTCATGTGCAACGCAAAGCATGGACAAGCAAGCGATGCAAGTAGCTGCTCCACAGCAACCGAGCAGGGAAAGAAGCTGTCTGCTGGTGCTGCTTTGCTGCTCATTTCTGGATGCACATGCGTGCCGCCCATTAAGGGCACTTGGAACCAGAAACAGTGGCGGATGCATCAGCGGAGGTCGAGTCAAAGGGTGCCAGAGACACCATGCACTCACAAGCGGGTAGGATAAGGAGGGAGCATGTCAGAGCGCACAACATTACTACAGCGAATGTCTGGCGAGCAGGTGCAATTCTCGCATTGGAGGAGAGACGGGGAAACCGGAAAGGCGGCAACTTACTCCTGATCGTCGATGCCGTCAGCGTTCTGTATTCGCAATTGCACGATGGGACACGGGTCAACAGGGCGCCGGTCCCGCTCACCGAATCCCATGGCTCGCGCTCGCTTTGGCTGCTGAACAACGGTTAGTGAATATGCCCGTGTCGATGAGTTGCTTGGTGACAGCATTGTGGAATATTTAGGCTGGTGATTAACAGGAATAAAACAAGGCTGCTGCTCTTGCAGCAGACGTGCGAGGTAGAAAGCAGATAGAAAAGAGGTGCAGAAAAGAGATGCAGAAAAGAGGGGAGAGGGGAGCTGAAGGCGAGCAAGCGAAGATGAGCTAGTTAAATAAACACGCGCAGCAGCAAGAGAGAGACGGAGCGAGGAGGCTCAGATAACTAGTGTGCGCGTGCGTGTGCGTGTGCGTGTGCGTGTGCGTGTGCGTGTGCGTGTGCTTGAGATTTGGTCGGAATAAGACAGCAGGGCGAAATAAACTAAAGCCAGTATTAACAATACAAGCCTGGCAGCCTCTCACTTGCGGGCCCCTCAGACGACCCACTGGGGATAAATAAGGGTAGGTTAGGATGAGAGAATCGAGTGAGACGAGACAGTGGGCCAAACCCCAGGCAGGCAGATAGCCAGGCAGGCAGATAGCCAGGCTGGCTGGCCAGCGACGGGAGAAACTACAAGGGTGGCAGATGGAACTTTGGCGAGGACGTCGAATGGAGCGACGGGGACAAGGGCGAACGAGCAAAAGTAGGCGTGCCGCCGTCTGGTAAACCAGCTGCTGATATTGTAAGCAGGAAACAAAAAAGCCGGGCTGTGTTTGTCAAGTACGCCTCCTTTCTGCCTGTCAATCGGCAATAGTCTCAATAATCAATGGCCCCACAAAAGCCTTGCCAACATGCTCTCTCTATCTCTTGCCACTTGGCTTTGGAGCTATGCGACTGATCTGCTGTCCTCAGCCTGCCTGCTAGCCAGAAAAGAGGCGTCTGAGTGCTGTGTAAGCGAGTGTTTGTGCTATTTGTGCTGGGCAATAAGAGGGGGCGATGTCAGCCGTGCAAGGTGGCCTGCTATTCAGGCACGCGTATGCCTGTTAGCTTGGTGCGGCTATAGTGGTCCTTGGAAGCAGAAAGAGACTGCGCCCGATTTGGTCGCAAAGGGGCGGTGGTCAAAAAGGCAGTAGGAAACAGCGAGGGAAACAAGCGAACCAAAGGATAGGTAGAGAAACTCTGATAAAATAGCAATTATAAACAGGCGCGGGGTAGGGAACAGGAAATGCAAAAGCATGGGAACAGAGTTTTGGCATATGTGCGCCTCCTGCCTGCCTGTCTGCCTGCCTGCCTGTCTGTCTATCCGCCGCCTTGTTTCTTGCCTTTCGATACGCGGCACGCAGCAATTGACGAAAGCGGCACGCAGCAATTGACGAAAGCGGCATAAATAGTCCAGCTCCAGCCCATTCCGTCCCGCCCTATTGCATTGCATCGGCACTGGCACTCACTCCCGTGCCCAAAGAGCAATGAGCGGGCTTGCTCGCTATGCTCCTCACTGCATGACTGAACGCGGCTATGTGCATGCTGTGGAGGTTGTGTGGAGCGTGGAGTGGCGTGGATTGGGCAGGGGAGAGGAGCCGGTGGCCCAAGCATAGCCATATACAGAGCCTGCTCTCTATTTTTGTCGATCTGCGAGACAATGCGCTGGTGAGTGGGGTGTGCAGCTTAGATAGGCGGCAGCGCGGCCACCGTCGCTGCTCAGCGTGCAGCTGCTTTCCGATCAAAAAAAAAAAAAAGTGCTTGCTAGAAAGCCGCCCCCAAGCTATTGCATATTTTAGCTCTAAGCTGCCCTAGTGCGCTGTGTTGTTGTTTTGCCTGCCAATCCGTTTGGGCTTACACTGTGCGTGGCAATCAGAGAAATCGAGGGAGGAGCAACTTTCCGACCCATTGCGATTCGGAACAGAGTGTGTGATTGCCAAATCACATACCGCATATGCGCCGTTCTTGTCTTCCCCCGCACACCCACTTGCATACGCGCACGTCGGCTATGCATGAGATGCGGCGTCCTTCCTGTCTCTTTCTCCACACCCTGCCCCATCTGCATGGTCCGCCACCCTCTTCACCCTCTTTTCCTGCACCAGCGCCGTACTTGGCCATAAACGATCTGCTTGCTGCCAGTTCTAGTGCTTACACGGGACCACAACGCCTCAGTCCACCTGGTATTGCCGCGACAGACCAGATCCACCGCCTTGGCTGCTGATATGGTACAGGCTTTCAAACAGCACAGTTCTGCCAAAATGGTACAGCCTACCCTCCGTTGTTGCTGCGTTGGCGCTATTGGAAACCCGCAAATCGCCAAACCATCGGCATAATAACTGCACTGTGCCTTGACTTGGCTTTCGGTGGCTCCAGTCACTGGAATTGTGCAACCCCAGCAGTATATACGGGTCTTCTGTGAATGGCACGCTTTGTGTGATTCCAGCATTGCTTGGTTTGTTGGACACAATGCATGCAAGGGTACAAATGAATGCGGAGCAGCGTGTTTTATATAGCATATGAGCAATAATATGAACGCTGCCTTAGTAACCAGAAAATGCCTAATAGTTGATATAAGTGCTGGGTTTCTAGCACCCATCGATCAGTCTAGAGTTCTATTCAGCCAGCGCTGTGTAGAAATCGCTGATATGCCTTTGTAAATTAGTGGATAGGCAGTCAGCTCGCTGGCACCATGCACACAGATTTTCCTGCAAAATATCGGGCGTCTGCTAGAAGGCAAACAAAGCGAAGTTGATTGTTTGTGCATCCAGTCTGGTACAGGTGTTTATGCTGCCAATAGTTCATCATCGAAAACCGCCTTCACGCAGTGCTGGGGCATAGAATATAGGAATCTGTGTGCTTTGTGCCTGCATTTAGCGGAATTTAGTGCAATGAGGAAATGGGCATTTGCCGTTCTCTCTGCTGCTGAACAAACACAGCGTAGCTTTCGCAGGCATCATATAGCTACAGCGCACCGCATGGCTTTTCCCGGAGGCCTTCTGGCTATACCATCGGAATCTGTGACCCAAACAACGCGTTCCCTGGCTGTTGAACACATAGATTCATTGGGATTCAATGCCACATTCATTGTGCAAGCGGAGTAAGCTGGTGAGTAGTGGTGATGCACAAAGAGAGTATCTTGATGCAGTCTTCTGCTATTTGCCATGAAACTCGCTCAACTGCAGCTGCTTGCCGAAGATAGCTTTTTGGTAAGCCCTTTCTGCGGCTCGTCTAATTTGGCGTAGGTTATGCTGGCAAGGGGTGTGGCTGAGAGGCGGTGGTCATGAGTGCTGTGCGTGGAAATGGCTAAAGAGACCTGAGAAGCCATTGCGCCTGCCTCAGGGGCTGGTGGTGACGCCTGGCGGTGCTGTGCAGCTATGCCACATTTGTGAGCAGCAAGTAAAATGCAATGGCGCAAAGAGCGCTGTGCTGCACAGCCATAGTCGAATGCGTGGCTGATCATGCGCTGAATGTGTACATTTTTCTCTTGGTTTGGCAGCATGCAGGCAGTGGCAGCGGCCTCTGCTGCTTCAAGGCTACTAACTGTGCGCACTTCCTTCCCGCCTTGCTTTTGCATTTATCTCTGCTTCTGTTCTCAGCGCTGCTTCTTTACACATCTACAGTCGCTCCACACTGGGCGGACACCGCTGCAATACACACAATCTGCCTCAGGCAGCAAAGAAAATCAGCCAATCTGCTGATTAGCACGCCGACCTCGCCAGCTCCCGGATTCGGCTCTCTCGACCGCGGCTCCTTCCGTCCCTGCCTGCAAAGGATACCCAACAGTTGCCACACCGGCGGCTACGGCGAATAAAGAAAAATAGCATATTATCGTGGGGGACAGCTGGCCTTGAACACCAGCATTCAGCTCTAGCCACAAACACCCACTCGGGTGCTGGTGCTCTCTTCATCTCTCTTCGCACTCCTCCCTTCAGCTTGCTTTATTTAATTTGCTCTACGCCAGAAATACGACATACACGTCTTCCTGCTCCCTATCCATTTTCAACGCTCTTGGTAACACAGGCAGCCGCTCCTTGCTCTCTCGTACCATCACCACCACCAACCTCTTCTCTTATACGCTTGCATCCACACAGAACACTTGAAGGTCCACACATACAAGTACTGCTTGCTTGCCCTACGCTGCTTGTAGCCCAGCACAAAACACAGCCTTCCACAGTCACCCGTACCGTGCCCTGGCTGCCTCGGTAAGTCCCCTACGTAGCTGTCAGGGTTTGTTTGCAGTATACTATCTGTTCGGCTTTCCCACATTTCCCTGTCCTTAGTGCGCATCCACTCGCTGGCAGGCACCAGTCCTGCGCTTTGGTCTCCGAAGGATGGGGCCAAGCAGGTGCCTGGCCGCCTTGCTTTCCGCGGACCGCCGGCCCGAATGCGGGCTTATGCAGCCATTTATCCTGGCTGGTCCTCAGATATCACAAGCAGCAGAAGCAGGAGCAGGCGCAACCTAATGCGTGCAGCTGGTATTAACCCTATCAGAGAACAGCGCGCTCAGCTCCATTGTGCTTTTGGCACCACGCTGGGCCTTGCTGCCTCTTCCATCGTCGCCGCAGATCCCACACGCCTTTCTCGCTGTGGAATCTGGAATATGTGCTGTCCATCCGTTTGCGCGCCCAACACACGCACGCAGGATGTAAATCCTTCGCTATCCTGGCTGATTTCCCCTTTGCTGGCTGCATATCCCCAATGGCCATGGGCACCCCTTTTGCGCTTTGCCGCACATGTAAACGCTGGTTGGCGCCATCAAGGCCTATATTGCAAGAGGCAATCCTGCGCACTGCTGCTCACACAGCTCTCCTTTCTCTTCTTCTCCTTTCAGCATATACATACACACGCATTTTCAAGTCTTCTCGTGATACTTTGCACCTCCTGTCACCCCTCATACGAACCCTGCTGCCTCCGCTACCCCTCCCTCTGCGTCAACAAAAGGCGAGCCCTACATAGCGAGGCTTATTATTTCGCTCCTGGTATGTGTGCGTCCACACTTGTCCCTATTGTTTGTTTGCTTGCGAGCCTCCAGTTCGCAAGTAGCAGCGGCAGCAGCAAGAAGCACCGGACAGGCCCAATTGTCCCAGCCGTGCAAATGGAGCGCACTTATCGATCCTATTTTGCTTTGTATTTCTCTGTGGCTTTCGCGCGCACTACTCATACCCACACACAAGCAGTCTCCCTCTCTCTCCTCCCCAGCGCAAAGGCGCTGAATAAGCCACCTGTCCTGTTTGCTCGGCTGTGTTGCTAAGACACTCTGCTGTATGGCTTTTTCTCAGTGCTTTGCTTTGCGGTGTGCGTTGGCGTCGCTGCGTTGTCTATTGTCTGGTATTGTTGCAGCTTTCTCCTTGTTTCTTTGTTTATTTGTTTGTTCAATCCCGCACTCGCAGCTGCTGTTCGCTGCTGCTGCTGCTCCTGACAAGTAGTTGAGGCGCAGCTTCTAAGCCTAATGAACCGACAAGACTGCAATCACCAAGCTGCCATATCCCACTGCTGCCTCTAGCTGCTGCTGAATGCGCTTCCTTCCATTTCGATCTGCCGCAGGGGATACTAAGCCTCGTGCGGTGTGCTTCTACCCTCTCCACCTCTCTGGCTGCCCTTGCCTGGAGTGTCTCGGCAGCCCCTCCTTTTCTCTTCTTTTCAACCCAGACGGACTGTCTTCTGCTACTTATTCCTCTATTCGCCTTCGGCCCTGCTCTCCCTTGTACAATTACTCACGGCCACTCCTTTGCTCCTCCTGCTCTCGGTGTTTCTGCTCTGGCGCTGTGGCTGGCTTGGCGCACTGTGTAACATCCATTTTCTGCTCTTTAAACAGCGACCCGTGAGCGCTCTGTACTGGGGTTCCTTTCACTCGCAGCCAGTGCCACTCGTCGCCCTCGCCGCCCTCGTCATTCACCAGCAAACAAATACGTCAAGCTACCCTCTCCTACTGCGCTCCTTCTGGACCCGATATCAGCTGCCTCCCCTATCCACTTCTCGGTGTGCGTGTCCCTTTTGCTCAGTTACTTCACTTCCACCACTCCCCATGCAACGGCAGCCCGCCACTTGCTGTGCTTGTTGTATGTGCGCTTTGCAATTATTGTTGCCACTCGTATTCGCGTTTGCTGCTGCTATTGGCTGCATAAAGGCTACCCCCAGGTCGCCCGCCACCACATCCCCCACCCCTGCAGCTTGCCTCTCTTGCGCTCTTATCCACACTAAATACTAATGACAGCCCTCTTTTTCCTGTTTCTGCTCTGTCTGAATCTATAGACAACGTGTACGCCTTTTCCGCGTTCTTTTTCCTTGCGCTTGTGCTTTTATTCTTCTCTCCGCATACTTACCAGCAGCAGCTCCTCAAGACTCGAGCAGGCCTTAGCGCAGTAGGTTTCACTCTGTTTCGGCGAAAATGGGCTGCGGTGCTAGCAAAGAGGACCTTGACGAGAAGCGCGCCAACGATGAAATTGAGAACCAGCTCCGCAAGGACCGCATGAATATGCGCAACGAGGTGAAGATGCTGCTTCTCGGTGCCGGCGAGTCGGGAAAGAGCACCATCATTAAGCAGATGAAGCTCATTCACGACGGCGGCTACAGCCGCGAAGAGCGCGAGTCGTTCAAGGAGGTCATCTTCTCCAACACAATCCAGTCAATGCGCGTTCTTCTCGAGGCCATGGACACGCTGCACATTCCGCTGGAGCGCCCCGAATACCAGGTGCACTCGAACGTCATCATGAGCATGCCCAGCCAGATTGAGGCAGACGTTCTGCCGGCAGACGTTGCGGACGCAGTCAGAACTCTGTGGACAGACAGGGGAGTCATCGCGTGCTTTAGGCGGTCGAACGAGTTCCAGCTCAACGACTCTGCGTCATACTACTTTGACTCGATTGACCGAATCTGCCAGCCAGACTACCTGCCCACAGACCAGGACGTCCTGCGCTCGCGAGTCAAAACCACAGGCATCAACGAAACGATATTCCGGGTTGGCGAGCTCACATATCGCATGCTTGACGTCGGCGGACAGCGCTCTGAGCGCAAGAAGTGGATCCACTGCTTTGAAAACGTCACAGCAATCCTGTTCCTCGTTGCCATCTCCGAGTACGACCAGGTGCTTATTGAGGACGAGACGGTCAACCGCATGCAGGAGGCGCTGACGCTGTTTGACTCTATCTGCAACTCACGGTGGTTCGTAAAGACATCGATCATTCTGTTCCTCAACAAGATGGACATTTTCCGCGACAAGCTTCCGCACTCGCCGATGAAGAGCTACTTCCCGGACTTTGACGGAGGCAACGACATCGACGCGGCATCCGAATACATCCTCAAGCGGTTCGTTTCGCTCAACCAGTCTGACGCCAAGCAGATTTACACACACTTTACGTGCGCGACTGACACGAACCAGATCAAGTTTGTGATGGCTGCTGTTAACGATATCATTATCCAAACTAATTTGCGCGACTGCGGTTTGCTTTGAATAGGAAAAGGTTGGTCCTAGCCGCTTCTTGCTCTCGCTGCCCTCAACAAGCACGCGTATCGGTGGTGGATGCTGCCTCATTTTCTCCCCCGTGCTTAGCTCCACCAACCCACTCGCCTGTCTCCCCGCCTGCCTACTCACCAACTCACCCACCTTCCTCTGCTCACAACCATCCCACACACTTCTTCCCTTACTGCCTTCCTTGCTTTTATACTCCTACCACAAACGTATGCCTCTTACTCTGTTTCACCAGCTCCCTTTTGTCTTTTTTTTGGGGCTGAAATCCATGCAGTCACAAAACAAGGAAAACACACTAGCAATACACGCACACTTGCATACAGAGGTGCTTTACAGCGCTGCTGCCTTGATATAGGAAAGGCCATGCTGCAGCGGCGGGTGCTGGCTTTGATTTATTACGAGATCTCCCCGCCTCCATACAGGCAGTGGCAGCCAGAGCAGGCACTGGATCAATAGCGATATTAATATATGCACTGGGAGCGCACATGCCACAATAGACATATATGCATGCAGCTGTATTGGTTAAGTGCGTACCAGTGCTGCCTTTGCCTCCTCTCCCAGTACGCTGCCGCCCCCTGCTGTCGCTGCGTTTGCGCCATCGTGCACAGGCATGGGTTTGCGCGTATGCATGCTGCAAGAAGGCAGAGCGGCGCTTCAGTACGTGTGGGTGTGAGGAGGCCATACTTGTAGCTATGTCCTTGCAAGCACTGCGTCGCCTCCCCTACGCAAGGGAGCAAGAAGACAGAATCTGTCGAGCGTGGGGCTTGCATGTAGGTGCTGCTGGTCGGCTGCAGCGGTAGCAGACAAGTGCTAGGGAAGAAAAACCCGCACACGCTGATCCGATTGTTCGTCCGAGGCTACTGCTGCTTCAGTGTCATGACGGCACAGAGATTTTGTTGGGAGCGGCATGTACAATTGGCCAATATCACCCAGGGCTGAATCTAGAACCCTCGAGCGTGTTGTTGTTTTGCTTTGTTTTGTTGTTTTCCAATGGCACTGAGCAGGATCCATATGATGGTGCCGCCCCATGTCATATACCCTGCTGTTTGTATTGGCGCTTTTTCCTTCGAGATCTGCAGCAACGCCAGTATGTAGAGGGCTGCAGCAGCCCCTCTATATTGCGGCGGAGGCGGCGGCGGAGTTGGGATGGCGTGGGGCTCAGCACAAGTGGAGTAGGTGATTGGGTGTCGGCGTTGGAGCAGCGCCGGCAGCAGGAATACGCTGACTATTTATGCACAAACAGGCGGGCGCGTAAGGCTGCCTCGCCGCCAGGCCAAGGTGGTCAATCCTTCTGCTTCGCCTTCAGAAAAACAGGAGAGGGCGCCTGCTGCTGATGCTGGTGAATCCCAAGTGACGTTGCCGAGCATTGTAGGGAGGGGCACGAGCGCTGGGATTGGGCTTGCTGCCTTGCTGGGTTCCACTGGGCCACAGCGAGCGCATGGCATGACACAGCCCAAGCCATATCGCCGCCGCTGGCTTTTGCTTCTCTACTCTTGCCTCGCAGACAATTATTTGCACCCTCCTAATCCACTCTGCTCCGCCTGCACAAGCGCCTTTTGCCCATCCTATTCCCTGCTTGCCTTCAGTCGTTTTTCTGCCCTTACTGGCTAGCATTCGGACTCTACTCTCTGCTCTTCTTCTGCCAGCCCTCTGTACTGTTGCTGCTTCTGCTGCCTTTTATTCTCTCCCTCTCTGTCTGCGTGGGTGCTCTTCTCGTGTGCTGCATTTGCATACTAGCGAAAGAAAAGTGTTTGAATTTTGCGCGAAACCTCTGTGCTATCTCTGAATACGCTCCGCCTTTACCGATAAACCATCGGCGCATAGAGTCCACAAATGACACGCAGGCGGCAGGACCTCACCGAGAAGGTGCCTACGACACCGCGCAAAGTCGTGGTGTACACCAACAACTTGATGACCACAAGCGCCGTTCGCATAAACGCTACCGGGGAAACAGCCAAAGACGTAAAGTACCCGCCGCGACTAGTGTCTACCTCCGCCGCTACGACCCCCGTGCTTTGTTACTAACAGCAGCGAGTCCTATGTATGTCTACCCACCCTGGTCCACTGCGCGTGTAGCTCGCCCACTCGCTGGCAGACACATTGAATACAGCGCTTGTAATTTCGACGTCGTTGCGGTTCGACCCAGAGCTGAACGTAATGGAGATTCTTGACCCTTACAACCCTCGCAACAATATCCGCGTAAAGGGGATTACAAACTTTGAGGTATCAGGTATGAGCCTAATCCTCCTTTTTCGACTTGTAGCCCCATGCTGTGCAACATACCCCATTTTGCTCATATGCATGTCTCTTGTCTTTTTTTTTTTTTCTTCCTTTGTAGTCAAGCTATTCTTCCTCCCTGCTGCCACAGACACAAGCAACCGGCCATCGCCGCTGTATGTCCGGCAAGCCCTGGCTTGCGTGCAAAAGCAGCTGGGAGCTGTCAAGATCGACGAGTTCTTTGTCTCCTTTGTCGACATTTCATCGCCGGACAACTCGTCCCTCCATCCCGATCGCCTGCCATCGGGTTCCACAGTGCGCATGCCGCTGCATACGAGCGACCCATATACTCTGGACGATATCGTTGACTTGGACAGCGGCAGTTTCAGCAGCCGTGGCCGCGTGTCTAGTGCGAGGAGCAGTAGTGTAAATGGAACGGGCGGCACGGCATCGGGACGCAGCAACAGCCAGAACGCAGACGATGCAAACGACGATGGCAGCAGCGTTGGCAGTGGCTCTAATGACGACAGCAACGAAGGGAGCCAGCCAAACGCCGAAGCCATCGACATCACACGGTACCTGAAGGTTTGGCGCAATTTGAACAAGCTCAGAGCCTCTGGCGAAATAGGAAAGCTGGGTCTGTGCGACTTTACGCTACCGCAGCTGCAGCAGCTGGTTGAGGCCTCGCAGCTAAAGCCCGATATGCTGCAGGTGAAGGTCAGCAGCGACCCGACCGCCGCCATTTTGGACGAAAGGCTACACGCATACGCCAAGGAAAACAGCATTTCAATACGCACACACACCGACAGCCTCGAGATCCTGACTGACCGCACCTTCCAGACCCTGGCAGCCGACTTCAAGATCAACGAGCGCTTCCCAACAACCGAGGTGCCCCCCCAGGGGTACAAGGTCGACGTGATGAGGCCCCGCTGGGTGGCGAACTATAGTGTGTCGCTGAAGAACCGTGGGCTGGTGGCCAACCGCGGGTACATTGTCATGGCAAGCTCGGACTGTGTATTAGACCCCAATCGCATATCTCACAATGCATATGCCCCTCAGTAGACGCAGCAGGCAAGAGCTGTGGCTGTGTGCCAGCGCCAGCGCAGCCTGCTTTCCTCGGCCAGCGTGTTCTGCAGTCCAGCTACTATTGTCCACAGCAACAGCAGCAGCCATGTTCATCGCCACTAGCCGCTCCTTTTCTTTTTCTCTAACAAGGCATTGCTATGTGTCCATGTCCGTATAGTTCTTGCATAAAATTACCTATTACATGTCACCTCATCGGCTCAAAAGAAAAACACTATTGAATGCTACATGCCTATGCGTTGCCTGTGCATAAGTGGCTGCGATTGATGCTGTAGAGTATTTTGTTTTCATGGCGGCTCTAAAGGAAACAGGGCTTGCATGTCAGTCCTCCCCAGGCACAGCAGCTGCGCTCTTTTCCCTAGCCGGCCGTTCCGAAAGAAGGAGGTATTAGGTGCAAAACAGCAGCAAAGGCATGCCAAAGAAAGAAAGAGACTGCATTTGCGTTTTACTCGTTCATCTCATCCATGTCCGAGGTGTAGTCGTCACCAGACACCTCAGCGTTCTCGCGCTCAGCGCGGGCCATAAACTCTTCAAGCTCCTTCTCCTCGTGCTCCGAGACGGCCTTGGGCTTCATGCGAACAACGAGCTCGCCGCCCTCCTCCTTGATGACTCTGTCGGCCTCTGCGATGGCCTTCTCCAGCAGCTCGATGTCAGCAGCCTTGTTGATGGAGTTTGTCGACATGACGTACATGGGCGGCGTGATCAGACGGATCTTGATTTGGGCGTCGTCCTTTGACAGGGCCTCGGCAGCCTTCAGGGCCTTGCGGATGGCCTCAACGCCCTGGTATCCGAAGCAGCTCACCTCGATATCGGCACGGATCTTGACGGGCTGGGGGGTGAGACGGCGGCGGATGTTGACCATGAGCTCATCCAGAACCTCCTTGCCCAAGCCAAACTCGTCAAAGATGGCCTCGGGGTTGGCAATGGCCAGCTTGAAGGCGTCGTAGGCATGGCCGTACTTCTTGTACAGAGGCCATCCGAACTGAGTATACAGGTCCTCGATATCCTGGCCGAGTTTCTTAGCAACGTGGTTGATGATTGAATGCACGGCCTTGGACTTTTGGTACTTCTCCTCGCACTTCTGTGCGTCCTCGGGGGCCGCCTGGCGCTTGGACAGATCAATGTATCCCTTCTCCTTATCCACACGCAAAACAACGACGGCCTCGCGCTTGCCGACGCGAACGAGCTTTTGCACCGAGCGAATACGGCGGCGCGAGAGCTCCGACAGAAGAATCATGCCCTCAATGTTGCCGTACTCCTCCAATTGCGCATAGGCTCCCATTTCTCCAATGCCAGTGACCTTGACCATCACAACATCTTCGGGCTCCGGGAACTCGGCTTCGTAAAAACGGCACGTCGACATGATTAGCTGTTTTTCTTTTTCTGGCTGGTCTCCTCCTCTTAGAGTGAAAAATGTATGTTCCTTGCGTCAACTGCAGACCTGGAACAGCTGTAAAGCGGAAAAATGAGGCTCGCTTTGAAACGCCTGAAACAAATGGAAAGAGTGGTTCGGGAGAGAGGAATAAAAGAGAACTTGGCGGCGCTGCGGTGCCTGCTTTGAATCGGCCTTTTAGATGAGTCCTTCTTTCGCAGACGAATTGCAGCCTTCTCTTGGATTCCTCAGCCTGGCTCTGGCTTGCCCCTCTGCTGCAGAGCACGCGCTTCGCCCCCGCTTTAGCTCACACAGCAGAAAAAATTTCACATCAAATCAGCGAGCCAGCAAAGGCGCAGCTGAGCCAGTGAGCCGAGTCTCGCTTGGCCGCCACATGCTGGCCTGGGCGATGCAAGGTGTCCGAATATGACGAGCAGTGCTTGGCTGGCTGGCTGAATGCTACCAGAGGCGCACGCCACCGCGTCTTGTGCATATAGATCCAGCATGGATGTGGCATGTGTGCGTCAGGAGCCACGCCTTGTTCTTGCTTTTCCTGCTCTTCTATACAGCGGGGTGTTTCTCTCCTTGCTCCATTTTTGCGCCTGTAATTATATTAATGCTGCGAGAAATGCACGACTTTCACACAGCAACGTTTTCGTCACCGACATACTGCGACTGTTGCGGAGGGTTTCTCTGGGGGCTGGCCAAGCAAGGAGCACAGTGCAAGAAATGCCACATGGCCGTGCACAAGAGGTGCGCAGTGAAGATAGCAACAAAGTGCACAGGCGACCGCGGTCTGGCCATCCTCCTCAAGAGCAATGGCACTCAGACACCGCCATCCGCAGCAGCAGCAGCAGCAGCAGCAGCATCGTCATCCGAGTCGATGACTGTCACACACAACAGCTCACAGGTAGCTATTGACGACAGCGGGGGCGAGTATATGCGGCAGCTGGACGCTACGTTCTGGGAGCAGGTAGCAGAGGAAGCAAAGATCAATGCCTTGGTTTCGACACAGGCCGAGCAGCCACTGTCTCTGTTCCAAACGCTGCCAGCAAATTTCATGCAGTTCACGGCGAAGCTGGCGCCAGTTGGCGTTGTTGAGCGCGGCATCCGCAATGTTTTCCTGTGGAAGCGCCCGCGTAACTCGGTTGCTGCCATGTGCGTGTACTCGATGTATTGCCTCAGGCCTAACTTGCTGCTGGCCACGCCGCTTGCGCTGCTGATAGCATACATCGTATTCAACTACTTCAACAGCGGGTACGCGTATACCATCGTCGACGATGACAGTGACGATGCAAGCAGTAGCAGCAGAGGCAGCTCGCCAGGGGCTAGCAGCCGACAGGCATCGGCACTGCAGTTTGGGTCACTTCGCTCTAGCCTGTTCTCGATTCGGCCATTGAGCGGTGCTTCATCGGTATCAACCGCTACAGCACCCATTGCTAGCGTGCAGAGGAACAGCCGGCTGCGAGATCGAAAGCGGCGCCAAGCGAGTGACCCGTACCCCTCGCTCACCAATGCGCCGGCAGAGCCTTCACGGTTGGATTCCTCTATCAAAAACCCAGATATCCCATTGCTCGGTGTGGCGGCAGATGCGTCTGCAGCTGGAGCTGGAGGCAATGCC
The DNA here is from genome assembly GCA_025201845.1 of Martensiomyces pterosporus. NCBI lineage: Eukaryota > Fungi > Kickxellomycota > Kickxellomycetes > Kickxellales > Kickxellaceae > Martensiomyces > Martensiomyces pterosporus. The sequence continues at coordinate 39,788 of MU603987.1, read as the reverse complement.
TCGGCGGCATCGGATGGTGTGTCAAGTGCCGAAAAGAGGTCGGCGGGCGTTGGTGGCCGCCATCTTGTGGTCGCTCAGCAGACCAAGCAGGCGGATGCGGCAAAGCAAAAGAGCAAGAGGCTAGTTCGAGCGCATGACACACCCGATTCATCTGGCAAACGCACAAGGCGCCGGTCCAACACTGATGGCAGAAAGAGCAACAGCAGCCGTGGGTCTGGTGGCAGCGGCAGCGGCAGTGGCAGTGGCAAGACTGATTTTGCGTCGATCTTGGGCGTGGCGTCGTTTGGCAGCGCCAAATACACAGAAAACGTCCACACAACACAAAACCTCACCGGTGCATTTGTTGGCGTGTATGACTGGGTGGCAGCGCATAACTACATGGTCGATTGGTCGCATCCTCAGGAGGCACGCCGGATTCTGCTGGTGAGCGTGTGCGCGCAAATGGCTGTGCTGTTTACGGTATATTGGGTCCCCTGGTACTTGCTGTTTCTCGCTGGAGGTAACCTTGGGCTGCTGGCCATGTCTCCACATGTGCGTGCGTTTGTTAAGGTGTACGGCGTCGAGTTTACGCTATATCTTCACGAGCGCATCATGCTCAAGTGGCTGAGAGCCAGGCGGTCCGTTGCCAGAATGCCGATTGCTGGCCGAGTATTTGCGCGGTACCTGGCGAGTGGTAGTAGCGGCACTGGCATTGGCACGCCGTTTGTGTCTCCTACGCTACTTGCACAAGGCAGCGATGGCGATGGCGATGGCGATGGCGATGGCGATGACGAGGACGATGGCTCTGCTGGGAGAGCGGGCAGCGGCAGCGGTGCTGGCGGGTTTGAGGGCAACAGCAGGAGGCGTATGGTAGGCGCAAGGAGCGGATACACGACGCCTCCACTGCTGTCGCTTGCCAGCAGCGCTGGATCGAGTGTCCTGACGCTGGTGAGGAGGCCGCGCACTGTTAGCGTGTTTGAGAACCAGCGGTGGTGGCTTGGATTTGGGTGGATACCGCGACTCGGCAGCAACGAGCGGGCCAAGTGGAGCGACGAGTCAGGCAAGCAGAGGTTTGCTTCGGTGAGCGACTTTATGCCCGAGGAGGGCTACGAATGGATGGATGAGGGCGAGGGGTGGGAGATGGACAGGCGGTGGGCGCTCCCTGTTTGCACAGATGAGGACGGGTGGGTGTACTCGGACAACTTTTGGAAGCACCCAGCGGCCTCGGCATCGGCGGTTGCTTTATACACGCGTCGGCGCAGGTGGATCAGGCGGATGCAGCCTGTTGCGAGCGGAGTGGATGAGCCAGCTGCTACGGCCCCTGCCATTTAACTGCGTCCAAAATGGCTTTGTTTCCCTTTTCGTCAAGCGATGTCACTATAAATAGCGATGCTTGTATGAAGCCAGCCTCCACTATGTGCACTGGTTGGCTGTCCACTTCGCATGCAAGCGGGTTTCCTGTTTAGCGCACTTGCGCTATGGCTCGTTTCTGATACCGTTCTATTGGATAGTTCGAAAAAGGCAGGGCAGGCACTTGTAGAAACGCATTCAGAAGCTCTTGCAATAGGGCGCGTCTATTTTTACACTGGCATGGCGCATACGGGCGCTTCTATTTTGGACAAGAGTAAACAGGAGCAGGCGTTTGTGAGTTGGAGCGGCATGCTGTGTCTGGCCGTAGCCAGGACAGCCAGTCTTTGCCTGCGGTAGACACAAATAGACGGACAGGGCGTGTTTTCGTTGCATGCAAGCCCGTGCATGCGCGTTCTTGCCGAGTGACGCCGTTCTCTCTGTTTTGGCTGAGTGGCCGGGAAACGATGCCATGTACTTTTTTGCTGCCGCTGCTGGCTTGCTGGCAGAGAGGAATGTATGTGTATGTGCGGTGGGCATGAAGGAGCCTCATGTGACGTGGGCGAATTATCCAACTCATTAGTGCGCTTTGCCTCCGCTTCGCACAGGACATTGTTGTGTAAAATCTACAGCGCATTGTGGTCGGTGGCCATTAATCGACGCAAAATGTTCGAGCACAGCAAATGGCACAGCGCTGTCCGTGTCGCTTAAACGAGGCATGGCGGACAGGCAGCACTGGCAGGCTGTGGAATGGGGTGTTTTATTTACAGAAATAGATGCTCTGGGTGTCTGGTGCACGTAGGGCACGGGAGGACCAGCAGGGCTTTGCTCAGGTACGATCTGCTCTTCATGGGCTCCCCCCTCTTCTTTCCCCTCCCCGCTCCTGAAGCGTTTCTGGATATAGGCCCCTTTCTGCTGTTTGATTTATTATTCGCGCTACTCTCCGCTTCTCCCCTGTAGCCTTTTTTTTTTTGTTTAGCACTTGGCTGAATCTACACGCAACGCCTGAGGAACCAGCCAACCAGCCAACTCAATAACAACAGCCAAAGCAGCAGCGGTTGTAGCCACAACAGCCCTTTCCTCGTACTGTCCTACACTGAGCTGCTTTTGTTTACTCTAACTGCCTTCCGTGAATTGCATGCTGGTCAGATGCTGGCAAAGTTCTAATTATTCCAACTGATATTGCCATTGTCATTTGCCTGCTTTGCTCCCTTCTCCCCTTCCCTTCCTCTTGTTTGCCTTTCTCCACGCATACACTCCATTCGGTACCTTGCTCGCAAACGCAAAAAGTCTGATAGCAGTCTCCCATTCGCACGCCTGGCTTCGGTCTAATTCACACACGCATACATGAGAGCCGCATACAGCAACAATACTGATAATAGCTCCAATATTGGCAGCTCACACAGCAGAGACGCAGCGTTTACCCCGCACAGCGCATATTCTGGGCACACCTCGGTGCAAATAACAGACATGCGGTTTAATATCAACAGTAGCCGGCCCAGCACTGGCCAGGACGTCTCTGGCACAGACAGCAGCAACGAAAGCAGCAGCAGCAGCAACGTCAGCGTCACCGGTAACACATACACTGGCGATTATTCTAATACCGCATCCCAAAGAGCTCGCTTCGGTAGCAACTTTGTGCCTTCAGTCACAGGCGCAGCACCAACCGCCACAGCGATGACAACGACAACGACAACGACAGCGGCAACGGCATCGACAGCTGTGGCCGCTGCCTCAGCCACAACAGCTCCTCAAGGCGTCGCAGCCTCCGCTGTTGCCGCTGCTGTTGCTACATGGCCCCATGGAGACAAAAGTGCCGTTGCTCGGAGTAGCGATGCCGTGGTAGTGGGGGGGAAAAGGCCCCAAATAAGCAAGCTGTCGCCGAACTTTCGACTCAGCACGTTTGGCAAAGTGCCCAGAGATAGCGAGGCCCTGGTGTCAGCCATGGATGGAAGAGGTAGTGGCGCTCGTGGGAGTCCTGTAAACGTACACGCAGCCCGTGCTGCTCAGTACCAGGGTGCCGATGGCGGTGGTAGCAGCAGCACAAACAGTCCAGTGGCTGGTGCGTCGATGCAGCAACAGCGGCAACCCACAGGGCCTCTCGGTTCCCCAGCACAGGTTCCTGTGCCGTCGCCATCTGCCGCGCCTCTCCCTGCTCGTCCTCCTGGCACTGAATCATCCGGTCCTGGGAGGCCGTTAAAGCTTAGGCGCAACCCGCTTCCGCACCAGCAGTCGGTGGTAGGGAACAGTGTGCCGCAAACAGTGACCGCTACAAAGGTCGACCCACCGCTGGGCAATTCTGGCGCTAGCTCAACACAAACCGCTGCTCGCCCTTCGCTTGTTGCAAGTGACAGGGGGCGTGTTGGGCATGCAAGCAGCAACGACCTTGATCGCCTCCAATACCAATACCAGCAGCAGCAGCAACAGCAGCCATGTAGTTTAAGGCTGGATGCAAAGCCTATTACTGGGTTTTATTCAGAGCCCGCGTCTGGAGCTGGCTCTCCTGTCAACATTGCACCTGGCATACGGACATATCCCGGCCGCATTGGCTCTGTAGATACTTCAGCAGCACCTGGAGCCCCAGCGGCTGCTGCCCTTGGCGTGTTTTTCTCTGCATCGCCGAAGCAGCGCGATGGCGGCAGTAACATTGGTAGTAGTACTGGTGTTGGTGTTGGTGGTGGCGGAAATCACAGCTACGGCTATAGCAACGGCGCCAACAGGAGGATGCCGCCGACGCTACGAGTTGAAACAGCAGCAGCAGCTAGTAGCAATGCGCACAACAGCCACTTCCACAGCCAGAACACGGAACTGCCATCTGCACCATCCCCGAGAACACAGGAATCCGCAGGCACAGGCGCAAACACAGGAGCGGGTGCGGCTGACTACTCAGGGGGCGGCCAGGCCGGAACCAGCGCTTCGCACAGTCAGCTGTCTGTGGTGCCTGAAGGCGGCATCATCGGCAGCAGCAATCCGAACAATCAGCATATGCCACAGTACGCCGACGAGTTTCCGCCTCACCCTTCATCACCCAACGCGCCCTCGTTTTCGGCAGCCTCGTCCTCTTTTTCCTTTAGAAACAGCCAGCGGTCGCAATCCCAGCAGCACATCTACCTTCAGCAGCAGAACAGTAACCGAAGCTCGACGGTTAACAGCAGCAGTACCAACAACCGCGAGAGCATGTTTGGTCGCCTTAAGGAAAAGATGAAGTATCTCAAACCACGATCCAGACCTCACAGCGACAATATCACCGACAGGCGCTCGGCGCTTTCAGCTCACGGATTCAGCTCTCAGCAGCAGCAGCAGGGCCCCGTATCGTCCTCACCGTTCTTGAACAAGGCATATTCAACAAGCAGTAAGTACCACCACACAGAGGCCACCACTCTTGTTTACTAGTAGCGCCCAGTCTACTTGCATTTCGCTTGGAGCTCTACAGGATGCTCGCGAGGTGCCGCTCCTACCTCCCTTGGCGCCAAAGGAGCTTTTTGTCACTCCTTCAACGTTTTCCAGCCTCCTAGCAAAGCCGAGCTTTGGACTTGTCATGCTTGCCACCCAGCACCCCCTCCCTGCCCTTGCCGAAGAGTCCTTTTTTTAGAAGTGCACCGCATGACCGCTTAGCCAGACATCCCATGCATCCATTATTTGCGGCTATTTTTATCGCTTCAATTACGCAGTAAACTTCTTTTTCTGCTTGTTCGCCCAAGTCGCACGGCATTAGCTACACACGCTCGCCTTAGCTGATGCAGGGCCGCCTGCTAGTAGGCTTTCCAGCCTCCACATATACACAGCACCCGGCGCCTTGATCTTCTGCTTCTCTATGTGCCCCGTTGCACATCCGCCTCCATACGCAGCAAAGGGTGTGCTGGTACCCATGGCGCTTGGTGCAGAGGCGTGACGCCTGCGTACAATGCGCTTCTTTTAATACCAGCCATGCATCTCGCGTATCTGGTGCCGTTTGACAACCTTGCTCACACGCCGAAGGCTCTATTTGGCGCTGCCATTCTTTGGACCTAAAAATGTCTACCGCTCCCACTCAGTAGCCCAGCCTTGTCTGTGCCATGCGAAATCCGCTTGGTCTTTTTACTCGTTCTGTTTTTAATGACCTGGGGCTTCCCCCTTGCATCTTGATTTTTCGTTCTGCTGTGTAGATACCGTCTCTGAAGCAACGCTGTTTGGTATTCCGCTTGCGCGTGCGACGCAGGTGGCGGGCATGCGCGTGGGTGTGTTTGCTGGGAGCGACGAGCCATGCGTTGTTCCCACAGTTGTCGCCGTCTGCGGGCGGCATCTGCGTGAGCATGGCCAGCAGACACAGGGCATTTTCCGCGTAAATGGGTCCATGAAGCGCGTGCAAAAGCTTCAGGATCAGTTCAACGAGCCACCGACATACGGACGGCACATCGAGTGGACTGGCTACACACTGCATGATGCTGCCACGCTGTTGCGCAGATACCTGATATCGCTCCCCGAGCCCGTGATATCCATCGAGTACTACGATGCATTCCGGGATAAGCTGGAGGATTCGGTCTCTGCTAGAGAAAAGGCGCTTGCGTACGGCCTGCTTATCAGCCAGCTCTCACAAGAGTCCAGACACACGCTGCTGTACGTCTTGGAGCTCCTGTCCCTCTTTGCAAAGCCCGAGAATGCAGCGCATACGCTGATGAACTCGTCGAACCTCGCTGCTGTGCTGCAGCCATGCCTGCTGGTTCACCCTGGACATGTGGCTGACCCTCACGAGTACAGCAGACTAAAGGCCGTCGTAGAGTTCCTCATCGTGCATGCGTCAGAGATCCGGCCACAAGCAGCCAGCACTGCCTCGCACTCACAGAGCGGGGGCGGTAGTGTGAGCAGGGGCGTGGTTCCTGACCGCGCTCACTGCGGAGACGAGTACGTGGTAGTCGGGCGTGACGAAGGCAGCAGCAGCAGCTATAGCGAGGGTGGTGCCGGGCTTATTGTGTTCGATCCTGATGACGCAAACAGCGCTGATGGCGAGCGTAGCAAGTTCGTGCCTAGCGACGATGGCACCACTGTGGCCGCCAGCCTCAACAACCCATCAGCCCAGCAGAGCCACTGGTCGTCGTCGTATGTCAGAGAAAGTGAGCTTGCTGCTGGCGGGATGGGCACGACTACAGGCAGTGCAATCCATCTGTCGAACGCTGAAGAGCCGGCATTTGAGCAGTCGCGCAACCTGCCAGCAGCTGCGTTGCCCGTATCGCAGCAGCAGCAGCAGCAACAACAACAGTATTTATCGATGAGCCGGGCAGACGCTATGTCTGGTCGCCCGCCCAGAGCAGAGTCGCTTGGAACCGCAAATACACCCAGGTCGACTCCAGTGATGGGGACAGCGGGGTTCGCTCGTGTTCAACAAACACTGCCCCTAGGATCTGTCACCGCACGCCTCTATGACCCATCATCGCCAGGAAACGGCAGCAGCACACTTGCGGAACAACCATCGACTGGCGCCGTCGACGCTGCAGGCGGTGGTAATGGCCGAGTGGCCAACCAAGGGAGCGAGAGTCAGCTGGCATCTCAGCCTCAGAATGCAGGCGCCGACACACCAAGCTATTTGGGCCCTCACCAAGCTGCCTCGCCATTCCTCGCGCGGCCCTCAAGCCCACAGAGTAAGAGGTCCAGTCTGGTTCTTAGCCACATCCAATATCAGCATACAGCGCAGCAAGGTGTGTCTCGGAAGACCGAGGGCCTGGCTAGCCAAGGCAGTCCACAAAGAAGAGACTTGGGAGCAGACTCTCCGCGCCCTCGCCGCTCGCGGTCGTTTGTTCTCTCTTCGCCAAAGTCCCGTGACGACATGCGCACTGTGTTTAAGGCTCAGGGAGACGGATGCCGACCAAATAGCGGCATGCTGGCAAATAGCTCGGCAGATGAGCTGGCCAGGGGTCTTGCTGGCAGTACAGCCCATGCTGTGTATGCTCGAAGAGGGGTGGGCGAAAGGCGCGCAGGACAAGTTGCGGTACGCCCATCAGCCAACCGCCCGGAGATGCCTCCTGGCCCGCCCGCTGGTGGTGATACTACAGCGTACAGCCTCCAGCAAAGAAAGCAGCACCCTTTGCCCCCTGCACCGTCAGCTGCACCAGGCGACTCGGTGCACTCTGCACCTGAGCACCGATTCCAAGGGCCCGCGAATCATGGAAGCGGAGTGTCCAGCATCAGCTCATCGTACGGCAGGTCAGCGCTGACTGCCGCCAATGGCGTGTTCCAGCTCTACCCAAGGTCTACGAGCAAGTCGCCGCCAGTGAAGCTCGGTGTGGATGCGCTCTCGCCGCCAAATGCAAAAAGGTCGCCTGGCCCTGGCAGCACGAATGCTGGCGGCGCTGCAGCTCAGTACCAATACCAAGATAGCCTGTCGGCAAAGTACGGCTCTCCTGGGCAGCCACCGCGTGGTCCTCGGGCGATGATGTCTCCAGATATGGCTGCTGGGGGCAGCGGCAGTGGAGGCGCAGCAAGGGCGTCATGGCTGTCTGACCTCACTGACGACGAGCACGATAGACTCACTGGTGTGCACGGCCAGCATGCAGTGTCCTTGGCAGTCGCAGGCAGCCCACGCGTAGCACATCGGCAGGGCATGGCTTCGTCGGCAGGCTTTACCGAAGCGCAGCAACAGAAGCTGCACCCGATAGTCCAGGCTGATCCAATGCCACTGCATGCGCCCGTCAGCCAGAAATCGAAGCTGAATGCGGGGGTGTTGGGGCTGCAAGCTGCAAATTCAGAGTCGCAGAAGCGCGGAAAGCCGCAGAAGGACCAGCCACCGAGCGAAGGCACCAAAGAAAAGACCAGCAAGAGCCGCCTAAAGAACATTTTTAGGATCGGGCACGGCCACAGCAGCAGCAGCAACAACAGCAGCGGTGGCAGCGATAAGAGCTCGGGGTCTAAAGGCCAAAAGGGCTCTGCTCAGGCACCAGCTGCTGTCATGCGCATCCCAACAGTGCTTACTGACCGCAGCGTGCTGAAGACGCAGTCGACACCTAGCTCCTCGGTCCTTGCGTCTGCGTCATCGCAAAGGTCCGATAGCGCTAGCGGCCATGGCAGCTATAGCGGCAATCACAATAGCGGATCGAGGAGCGCTGGGGTGTCTGTGCCTCGAGACCTTGACGGCTCCTTCCGCGAGCAGATTGCTGGTAACGCCGTTGATTCAGCCAGCCGGATCCACGTTGCTGTGCCTGCTGGGCACTTGTCAATTGTATATCCCGACTCACCCATGTCGAAGGCGGATACCTTGAGAAAATCAAGCCGTGATTCTGTGGCATCTACGAGGATGAGCAATAGCCGGGTTCCTAGCAGTGGCCATGCACAGCTTGTCAACCCTGACCGACAAGCTCGCGAGCAATATCAGCTGAAATATGTCGCGCCAGAATACTCGGACGCTCGCACCAGCATGTCTCAGCCAGAGGCATCGTCAAATGCGGGCGAAGCGCCAGCTGTTTACCAGCCTTCGACTCACAGATCTGACCTGCATGCAGTGCCTTCAGCGTCCACTACTTTGCACTCGACTGGCCAGAGACAAAACCAGCAGCAGCAGCAACAGCAGCAAATCGGTAGTGCTGGTGGCAGCATAGGCGCCGGGAAGTTTGGGTCTGTTGACGGTAGCAGTAGGAGCCACGATGGCAGTAGGCGCTTGGAGCAGCGGCAGCAGCAGCAGCAGCTTCCGCGTGCGCCCTTCCACCCTCAGTACCCGAACCACGACTACTCCTCGCTCAGCCAAACACCTCCAAGCAGTGTTCCGTCCAGGTCGACAGCAGTTGGCAGAGATGCTAGCAGCGGAGTGTACTCGTCGCCATTTATGCTGCCCAATTCGCGCGGCAGCTACACAACTGTTTCCGGCAGCGGGGACAACGTTTTTGGCGCCAGCGACAGTAATGTTAAGCGCATGTATGCGATGCATCGGCTGGCTGGCAGCGACACTAGAATCAGCGAGCGCCTTTCTCACAGAAGATATGGCGTGGACGATGCGAGCGAGGACGACGACGCCTATATCCTGCCACGCATAAGCAACGGGTCGCCCTTGATGATGGGGTTTGACTTTGACGGCAGAATGTCTTTGCAGCAGCAGCAATACCAGCAAGCAAGGACCCGCCAGATGAACCGCCTATCTACTGCTACCGACAGCAGGGACGAGGATCCTCTGGAGGCTGGGAGCAGGAACGCCCCAAGGCGCTCTCGCTCGCTGAGAAACACAATCACCTCGCTCAGACGCCGGCTGTCCAAGTCGAGCAAGAGCGGGGGAGGAGGACCCGCGGGCACTGGCGGGTCTTCGGACGGCATGGCCCCGGGAGCGGAGGACATGGCGGCTACATCCAGCGCATACTAGAGCCACTTCTGTTCTGTGCATAGCTACCACTAATATAGCAACTGCATACCATGCCTGTTTCCCCTGTAAAAGCATGCACATACACGTAGGCTGCATCTGGTGTGTGGTGTGTGGTGTGCTGGCGACGCCGTGTAAAAAGCTGCTACGCGTTCAGCACGAGCACTACATGTTGTTTTGACACAGCCCCTTCTGGCCAATCACTGCGCCGCATCTGGTTCAGGGCACATGCACGTGCGGCCATTGGCCAGGCGAGTGGATATTCGCTCTCCACGCAAACTTTTTTGGGGGGAGGCTGCTATAAAAACGACTTTGGGCCGCCAAGGCGCCTTGCGGTTTCTGGCCAGCACGATTTTCTCCCCCCACTTTGCTGCCTCTCCCTTTCAAGCCCCAGATTACATCCGCTGATTTTGTGATCCATCTACATCTACACACGCCAGCTCAGCGCCGCGCAATTGAGGGTAAGGAATCCAGGCTGCAGCTCACATGCAATGCGCAACTGCCAGCGAATTCAGCAGCTAATCCATATGCACCCGCAAGGGCCGCCGCTGGCTCCCACGTGGCTGTAGACATATACACAAGCATAGGTAGGAGGCGTGCCAGGTATCAATGGCGACGCGCCTAGACAGACTGATAGCGCTCCTGGACACCGGCGCTACGCCGCTGGTGCGATCAACAGCAGCGCGGCAGATTGGGGGCATCCAGAAGCAGCATCCAGAGGAGCTTTTTCGCTTGCTGGCTCGCGTGTACGAGCACATCGGGAGCAGGAGCTGGGACACGCGCGTTGCTGCGACACAGGCATTTGAGGCGATAGCGAAGGAAGTAAGCGAGTGGGACCCAAACTCGCCTGAGAGCAGTGGCAAGGTGCCCGAGGACGTGAAGCCGCCGACTGAAGACGACCTGCTGGCGTTTTTGCAGTTTAGCGTTGACTCTGTCATCCGCCATGGCCGGCTGCTGCTTGCGTCGGCAGGAAAGGAGTACGAGGAGGACGGTCTGGAGGGGCTGGATGCCCAAACACGCGTTGCCATGCAAAGGGCGCAGATGAAGAAGCGGCTTGGATTGAGCGCGCAGTTTATGGATGTAGACTTGCTTGACGATGCAGATCTTGGTGCTGGCAGCAGCAACGACAGCGCTGCGACGCCCAGCAACTCCAAGGCGTCATCTATGCGCGGCCGGAAGCGCAAGACAGAGCCCGAGGCGCCAAGCGCGGCTGCCCCAGAGGCCAAGCAAGAGGCACAGCCATCGCCCGAGATCGATATGAACAAGCTGAGCGCGCGCGAGCGGAACAGGATAAAGCGCAAGGCTCGGCTTGACAGCAAAAAGAAGTCCAAGGTTGATCTTGGGCCCAAGAAGCCGTCCTCGGGGCTGCACACGCCAGCAGATGCGAGTGGGCCAATAGTGAGCAACACGGGAGTCGACGTGACAGAGCAGCCAGGCAGCGAGGCGATCGTCGTAGAGGCCAAAAAGGCCGACAGCCGCGAGGCATTGTTTGCAATCAGCGAGGGAAGCTGGCCGTTTGAGAGCCTTGTCGAGATTCTCTGCATTGACCTTTTCGACCCTGTGTGGGAGGTCAGACATGGCGCTGGCATGGCACTGCGCGAGATCTTCAAGTACCACGGGTTCGGCGCAGGACGTGTGGCTGGGCTGAGCGAGGGTGAGAACTATGCTAGAAACCAGCGGTTTTTGGAAGATGTATGCGTCAGGCTCATGTGCGTGTTTACGCTTGACAGGTTCGGCGATTTCGTTTCAGACCATGTCGTTGCGCCTGTGCGCGAGACTTGCGCGCAGACGCTCGGCGTTGTCAGCCAGTTCCTCACGCAGCCGCTGCTTGTGGCTACCCAGCGAGCACTGCTCCAGCTGGTCGATCGAGGTGCCGGCAAGCCCACGCAGCAAGAGGGTGCACTCGACAGCGCAGCGCAGCCAGCGACACTGGCGCCAATCTGGGAAGCTAGGCATTCCGGCTTATCCGGTCTCAGGTACATTGTTGCCGTGCGCCGCGATATGGCCTCGTTGCTGGTCACCGGTACGCTGGATGCTGCGCTCGCCGGGCTTCGGGACCACGACGACGATGTGCGGTCAGTGTCGGCAGAGACGCTTTTGCCGCTGGTTGACACGCTGGTTACCTGCCAGCCTACACGGATCCTCGATGTCATCAATGGTGTGTGGGCTGCGCTGACGGACTTGGGCGATGACTTGACTGCTTCGGTGGCCAGCGTGATGGAGCTGCTGGCCCGCCTCTTCTCTCACCCGCAGGTGCGTGCTGCTGTCATCGAGGCCGGAAGGGTGGATCCAGAAAACTATGCATTCACCGTGCTCATTCCGCGCCTGTACCCATTCTTCCGCCACACAATTGTCAGCGTGCGGAAGGCTACCCTGCAAACGCTTTTGACATTTGCGTCTATGCAGGCTGACGGGCTGCAGGAAGAACAGCATGCCTATGGCATCGGCGTAGCACATCCTGCAGCGTCATTTGGTAGCACAGGCGGCCCTATAGCCATCCCGCCATGGGTGGACACCGCATGCTTGCGGCTTGTGTTCCAAAACATCATTTTGGAGACTAATGCCGACATACTGGACCTGTCAATCAAGCTCTGGCACGCTCTGCTCAAGCAGTGCCGTGAGCAGGTGCGCAGCGCGACGAATGGCAATGGGAATGGCATTGATAGTACTTGCGATGACGCCGCTGTCGACCTTGTGAACGCCCTGTTGCCTCAGAATACCATACACGCGATGTTTCGCCTCGTGTCTACGCCCATTGGTATCCCGCTACCAAGGGCGCTTATATATGACCCACGCTCAGCCAATAGTACAGCCAAAGCAGGGTCTGCAAACGGAGCGAATGGCGGCGCGCTGTCTTCGAGATACAACGTCGATTCCCCGATGATCCAGCAGGACCTGGGCCTCATCTCTCGCGAGACAGTCATGAGGTGCCGCGTCCAAGGTGCCGCAGCTCTCGGCTTGCTGGTCGCTGCCTGGCCTGCATCCACACGTGCAGCCACATTCTCAGACACTCTTGCATCGGCTCTCTATTCCCGCTGGTCGCTGCAGTGTCAGCTGGCCAGCGTCATTGTCGAAGAATTTGTCATGGCTGAGCGCACAGGCGTGCTCAGGGATGCTGGCAACTCGGGAGTGGGCATCGGCGGGATGGCTTCTGGACCCATGGCACAGGATGTCGTGTTTTCTACGCCAGAGTTCGTTGACCAGCTGCTGGCGGCCATCTCGGCTGTTCTTATGGGCGACTTTGCGCAGGCCAGTCCCTCGCCCCTGGCATATGCTGATCTCGAGCGGTCGCTAGCGCATGTCCGGGGCGACTGCCAGGTCCTGCTTGGCTCTATATGCAGCGAGGGGAAGCTGGATGCGAGTGTAGTGCCTGCACTGCCTGAAGTGAGCGTTTCGCAAATGGGCTCCTTCACGATCGAGCTTGCCAGCCAGGTTTGCTCTACGATGTTCAGCCAGCTTGTCGCGCAAATCAGCCCGCGCACGCTCACGGCTCGCGTAAAATCCACCCTGCAAGAGCGGCAGCAGCGGCTCTTGGCCTCAATCGAGTACTACCAGCAGCAGCAGCAGGAGTTTGACGTGTCGACGAACGCAGCACTTGCTGGCGCTGTGATTGCTGTTGGCCGGCTGCCTGCAAAACTCAACACTATCCTTCGTTCGGTGATGGCGGCGATCAAGCTGGAGGGCTCGGAGCTGCTGCAAAGGAGGGCTGCTACAGCTGCTGCGCGTATGGCTGCACTCTGCTATTGCTCTGCAACCCCGCGTGCTGGTCCGGCGGACAAGATGATCAAAAACTTGGCCACATTTGTGTGCTCCGATCCCTGGACCACCCCAGTGTTTGAGCAGCGGTCGCAGCAGCTGGAGTCCATACTGATGCTAGAGATGGTGCAGCGCGAGCAGGCGATGGCTGAGCTGCAGCGCCAGCAGCAGCAGAAGCAGCAAAACCACCAAGCGTCGGCAGCATCTTCGGCAAACGGCGACAAAAGGCTGGGCAGCAGCCAAGGCGGCGGCGATGCTGCAATGGCAGCGGCAGCGACGGCGAGCGCACAGGCGAGCCAGCGTAAACGGCGTGGCAAAGCGGCAAAAGCCGCAGGCAACGAGCCTGGAGATCACGCCATCCCACTGGTGCAGGCCTCTACCCTCACTGACGAGCAGGAGAAAGACCAGGCTGCCCGGCTTATCGTCCGGGGTGCCGAGGGCGCATTGGATGCTATGGCTACCCTGTTTGGCCCTGATCTGATCAGGCTGGTTCCCAAGCTCTGGGACTGCGTCTCACAGCCGCTGACAGCCGTGTACGGCCCACCGGCAACAGGCAGTGCCTCGAGTACCAGCTCAGAGCTCACTATCCGCGGCGCCGAGGCGCTGGAAGCCGCAGATGCCGCGTTCTCTGGCGGGCAGCAGCCGTCTAGCGGACAGTCAGTCATCGATGCCCTGCGTGTGCTCCTCACGCTCGCGCCGAGCCTGGACGCATCCCTGCACGGGTGCCTGACCGATGCGCTCCCATGGGCGATGAGCGCGCTGATGAGCAAGTACTCTGCTGTCCGGCACATGGCAGCGCGCACTATTGCCGAGCTGTGTCGGGTGATCAAGGTCCAGGCCATGCAGGCGCTTGTGCAGAGCGTTCTCCCTTCGCTGGGCGATACCACGCTTACGCACCGGCGACAGGGGGTGGCCGAGGCCATCTACTACATCATCCAGCTTCTTGACGAGGCGGTGCTTCCTTATGTGACATTCCTAATGGTTCCAGTGCTGGGTCGCATGAGCGACGTTGACGAGCAGACACGCTTGGTGTGCACCAACTGCTTTGCACAGCTGCTCAAACTCGTGCCCCTGGAGGCAGATATACCGGATCCCGAGGGAATTTCCGCAGAGCTTGTGGCCAAGCGCGAGCACGAGCGCAAGTTCCTTGCACAGCTGATGGACTCGTCAAAGCTGGAGCCGTTCAAAATACCCGTCAAGATCAACGCCACGCTGCGCAAGTACCAGCAGGAAGGCGTCGACTGGCTAGCGTTCCTCAACAAGTACGAGCTCCACGGCGTGCTTTGCGACGACATGGGCTTGGGCAAGACGCTGCAGACCATCTGCATCATGGCATCGGACCACTTTCTGCGCAAGCAAAAGTATGGCGAGTCGCAGGGGCGGGCGGCCGACTGCATGCCTCTGCCGAGCTTGGTTGTGTGCCCGCCAACGCTGATCAGCCACTGGGAGCAGGAGATACTGCACTACACCGAGGACCTGCGCCCGCTATGCTACGCAGGGCCGCCGGCAGAGCGCCGGCCGCTGATTCCGCGCATTGCAGCCAACGAGGCAGACATTGTCATCATGTCGTATGACGTTGTGCGCAACGACATTGAGCTGCTGGCTGGGCAGAACTGGAACTACTGCGTGCTTGACGAGGGCCACTGCATCAAGAACGCCAAGACAAAGCTCACCCAGGCGGTGAAGCGCGTGAAGGCACGTCGCCGACTGATCCTTTCCGGGACACCAGTGCAGAACAATGTGATTGAGCTGTGGTCGCTGTTCGATTTTTTGATGCCAGGGTTCTTGGGCACAGAGCGCCAGTTCAACGAGATCTATGGCAAGCCCATCCTTGCGTCCCGCGATGCCAAGCAGATGTCCCAGGCGCAGGTCAGTGGCGAGCTGGCGCTCAAGGCGCTGCACAAGCAGGTGCTGCCTTTCTTGCTCCGCCGCATGAAGGAGGACGTTTTGCAAGATCTGCCGCCAAAGATCATCCAGGACTACTACTGCGAGCTCTCGCCGCTGCAGAGGTACTTGTACCAGGAGTTTGCAAAGTCTGCTGTTACAGGCAGCCTGAAGAAGTCGCTGGGACTAGCAGGGGAGCGGAGTGGCGGCAAGGGCGAAGTCAAGAGCGAGCAGACCAGCAGCAGCGCAGGCAGCTCTCGGTCCGAGGGAGGCAAGCCAGCAACGCATGTTTTCCAGGCCCTGCAGTACCTGCGCAAGCTGTGCAACCACCCGGCCCTTGTGCTGACCCCCAAGCACCCACTGTACCAGCAGGTCGTCGCCGATCTTCGTGCGCGCAACGCCGACCTCCACTCGCTGGACATTGCGCCAAAGATGCAGGCTCTTAAAGACCTGCTCAACCAGTGTGGCATCGGCGCGCAGCCCCAGGGCCTGGCATCCGCAGCCGACAGCGGCAAGTTGCACAGCGAGGCTCTGGACTCCGACGCTGGCGCAATCAGCGCGTCTCACCGCGTGCTGATTTTCTGCCAGCACAAGGAAATGATTGAGCGCATCGAGCAGGACCTGTTCCAGCGCAACATGCCCTCGGTGACATACATGCGTGTGGACGGAACTGTGGAGGCGCGCAGGAGGCAGGAGATTGTCACTCAGTTCAACTCCGACCCAAGCATCGATGCCCTGCTGCTCACAACACACGTAGGCGGCCTTGGCCTGAATCTGACGGGGGCCGACACTGTGATTTTTGTCGAGCACGACTACAACCCGGCGATGGACTTGCAGGCAATGGACCGCGCGCACCGGCTTGGCCAGACCCGCGTTGTCAATGTCTACCGACTCATCACACGCAGCACGCTTGAAGAGAAGATCATGGGCCTGCAGGCATTCAAGCTACACATGGCCAACACAATCGTCAACCAGCAGAACTCGGGCCTCGCGTCGATGAACACGGACCAGCTCCTGGATCTGTTCAACATCACGCCGGCCGAGACGAGTGGCCGCGAATCTGCCAAGCCTGCTGCCGCCAACGCCGTTGGCAGCGACGATGCAGCAGGCGGGTCAAAGTCGATCTCAAAGGCGCTCGAGGGACTGGACGAGCTCTGGGACACGAGCCAGTACGAGGACGAGTACAACTTGGACAACTTCATCTCATCGCTACAGCAATAAGTCATTTATTTTCTTTTTTTGGTAGCACGATTCAACGAATGGATCAATAAAGCCCGCTATGTGCCGGTCAGCATGCGCCTGCCGAGCCATCTCCGTGGCAAGATGGTCTGGAGCCTTGAGACAAAGGAGATTTCGTACTCGCTGCTGATTGATCGATCAAGCTGAGTGACGGTCGGGCTCGCTGCCCATTGGCCCAGACTGGCTGTCTGCTGGAAGCGGCTGCTGCTGCGTGCAGGCGCGGAGAATCCGTCCAGTCGGTTGTTTAGGGATCTTCATCTTTTTGTGCTGCCCGCCTCAGTGCTCTGGAGCGTGAAAGGCAGTGCAGAAGGGCGTCCTGGATTTTTTTTTCGCCTCCAGGCCAGCGCTGCCTGCCATTTAAATAGCGTGTGTCCTTGGCGCAAGACCCTGCCTCTTTGCCTCATCTCCCTCTCATCTCTCGAATTTCCTCCTCCTTCCGCACTCGCTCCTGCGCGCCCACCTTTCTTCTGTACTTTTGCTCTTCGCAGCACTCGCGTCCAAGCAGGCAACCAAACGAACAAACAAGTAATCTGGAAAATGTCCGGCAGCAGCGCACCGCTTCTCGACCCCACCCCCGAGCTCTCCAAGGCTCTTCACCAGAGCGTTGTTGAGGATCAGTCCGCGACGTCCATTGTCAGCCGTCTCAGCGGCAAGGACAAGAAGCTCCAGACCGAATCGGTCAACACTTACCAGCAGTTCTGGAAGGAGTCGGAGAACAACAACGAGGAGGCGCGCACCAACATGTACAAGACTCTGACCAACACCTACTACAACCTGGCCACTGACTTTTACGAGTACGGGTGGGGCGAGAGCTTCCATTTTGCTCGGAAGAGCATCGGCGAGACTCTGCGCGAGAGCATCCGCCGCCACGAGCACCTGCTGTTCAGCGCGGCCCGTATCAAGGCTGGCATGAAGGTTCTCGATGTTGGCTGTGGCGTTGGTGGCCCCGCTCGCGAGTGCATCCGCTTCACTGATGCCCACGTCACTGGCCTCAACAACAACGACTACCAGATCCAGCGCGCCAACATCTACGCCAAGAAGTACCAGCAGGAGAAGAACTCGGCCTTTGTGAAGGGCGATTTCATGGACATGCCCTTTGAGGAGAGCACGTTTGACGCCGTCTATGCCATCGAGGCCACATGCCACGCCCCTGTCCTCAAGGGCGTCTACAGCCAGATGTACAAGGTTCTGAAGCCCGGAGGCTACTTTGCCATCTACGAGTGGTGCCTTACCGACAAGTTCGACGAGAAGAACGAGCTCCACAAGAAGCTTGCTCTGGACATTGAACATGGCGACGGCATTGCCAAGCTCTTCAGCACGAAGGTCGCTCTCCAGGCCGCCAAGGACGCTGGATTCGAGATCGAGGTCGCCAAGGACCTGGCCCACGAGACCACCATTGGCAACGAGATCCCGTGGTACGCTGATCTCGACGTCGGCCTGATCAACTTCAATGGCCTCCAGGGATTCGCTCGCTCCCAGGTCGGCCGCCTCTTCACGTCCAACGCTGTCAAGCTCCTCGAGAAGGTCGGCATTGCCCCTGCAGGCACCGTCCAGGTCCAGGACGTCTTGATGACCGCCTCGGATGGCCTCGTTGCCGGTGCAAAGCTGGAGATCTTCACTCCCATGTACCTCATCGTTGGCCGCAAGCCCCTCAACTAAAAAAAAAAAAAGCGCTGATTGAAGCGGCGGCAGCTTCCATGGGCCGCCTTTTTTGTTTGCAGCCATCGTTTCTTTATAGCACTCTAATATGCGCAAAGTCGCGTTTTGCTTCTCGATTACTCCCAAGCCACAGCTCTCTTCTAAACACTGGTTTATTCGTCAAACGCAGGCGAACACAACGGGCCAACACAGGCCAGAGTTCAAGCACATAGCAAAATAGAAGCGGAGAAATGTCGTGAAATGGAGGGCTACAGCTTGTGGATATGGTGGGCAGCGGGCAGGGGCCCATTGCTGCCCGCATTGCGATCATCGCTGCCATCGCCATCACTCTTGTAGCCGGACGACGGCGGTGCCATGGGCACCAGCTGCGGCGGCAGGAGAGGGCTTCTGGCTGGAGAGGCGCTTCCTGATGCTCCATTGCGCGGAAGCGGCAGCGGTGGTGGTGGCGGCGGCGATCCCTTTGTGCGTCTAGGGGAGGATGGCGAGCGAGCAGGCGACTCTGAGCGCACACCAGTGGCTGCAGGCAGCATGTCCACGTACATTGACGAGTACAGCGGCCGGAACCCCATGAGACCAGGAGGCGGAGCCACAAATGGCACAGAGGTGCTGGTGACGTCTGCCGGATGCTGGCGCTGGTCGCCCCTTGCCCTGTGTCTGCCGCGATCCTCGCTGCCTTTGTCTTCGTCTCCGTGGCCCTTGCCCAGCGAGAGTATGTCAGAGCGGCTGCTGTCGATGCGCGAAAAGTTTTTAGGGAGCATGCTTGGGAGCCGCTTGCCCATGAGCTTGCGTGGATCGAGGATCATGTACTTGGCCAGCGGCGCCTTTCCTGCGGCTGGCTGCTGCGACGCTGTGTCCTCCCCGTCAGTTGGCTGGTCGCCGCCACGCTGCGTGCTCATCATGCTGGCCGACGACGATGGGGGGCTAGATGCCAGCGATCTGATTTCAGCGGGCACCCGAATGGCATCGCCAAGCACGGCGCCTTCAGCGTCGCCGGCGCCAGCAGCACCAGGCACATGGCTTCCGTGCATTTGCCGGGGTGTGCTGGATGGGAACTGCTCGCGGCCGTCGGTGCTGCCCTGGATGCTTGCCATCATCCCCATTTCGACCCGCCGGTCCATGTCAATGAGGAGGTTGCGTGCCTCCCAGTCTGGCCCGAACGAAGACTTGCTCCATGCCTTGCGGTTGTGCAGCTGACGGAACTTTTCCTTCACCAGAGCACCCGTGTGGTGGACAACAACAGCCATGTACTCCTTCTTGACCTGCATCAGAAGCTCATAGTACGACTCGACTTGGTTGCGCAGCTCCAGCGTTGGCGCATGGAACTCAAAATCGCGAAGATCAGTAATGTTGCTGGCCTTCTTTCCTTGGTACGAAATGCAAATGCTGCTCCCGCCGATCTTGATGTTCAAAAACGTCTTGTTGCTGCTGGCGCGCTGCTTCATTTGGTCAATCTGGTCCCGGTTCTCGCCGCTTTGCGACATGCTGATTACGCTCGTGTTTTCTGAAAAGAGCGAGAGTGGCGAGTTCCTGCTGGACATCGACATAAACACGCCAGACGCAGCTGGCGAAGGAGACGGGGCAGTCAGCGCCGTGCCCTCGGCATCTGGCGTGCTGGCCGCGCTGTTCCCTTTGGCGTGGTCGTCGATGGTTTTCCGCATCTTGGTCGCAAACAGGGACTTGCTTCCGCCTCCGCTGTGTGGCTTTGCAGCCGGCTGCAAGGCAGAGTGGCCACCACCAGCACTGCTGTTCACAGAAGCCGTCGTTTTGGACCGTGGTGGTGCAGCAGGCGGCAGCGGCCCATTGTCGTTGAGTGGGGCTGGTGTGGGCGACAGATGCGTGCTGACAGCATCTCGGCCAGCGTCAGAGTTCATGCTTGATACAGTCGGTCGGCGGTGGCGACCAGGCGTGCCAGACGACGGCAGGTCAGCCTTGCCCGCAGCGAGGCTGGCGCCAGCGTTGAAGCCCTGGCTGCTCTCCTGGTACGGGTACAGGTAGTTGATGAGCTTTTGGGCGATATCGTGAGAAAGCTGGAGCCGCAGCGGGAACAGGTTGACTTCAAACCTCTCAACAATGCTGATCCCACCAACCGGCGCCAGCTCAGACCACCTCACGCGGATCATCTTGTCGATGCAAAAGTCAGGCCTCGGGTGCTTTGGCCGCACATATGGGCCGACGAGATCGGTGAACATCGGGTTGGGCAGCCTGTTGACAATGTAAAGCAGATGCACCTCGGACAGAAGCTGCGTCGCCTGGTCGGATGTTGTCACGGCCTTGAGAGAGGCCCAGCGCAAGGTCACATCGCACAGAGGCTGCCCGTCGTTCTCCAGCATGTGCCATGTAGCCTTGCTGATAAACAGGTGGATCGTGCGCGCAATAGTGCTCTGTGTCTCCTCCGTGGTCTGCGTGCTTGACAGGCGAGAGGATGCAGCGGCTGACTGCGCTGCGATGTCTTGCCTGCTGCGCACCGACGGCCTGTCGGATATAGCCTCGCTTGCCAGGCTCGACACATTGGTGTGGCGGCTGGCAAGTGTCTTTCTATCGGCGCCCTGGCTAAACGCCGATTCGCTGGCCGCAGACACATTGCTGGGGCGGCGATGGCTGGTGTGGCTGCCGGCCCCCTTTCCGGGTGCGGCCCGGGCAGCCTTGCTCTCGAGCCTCCTTTGCTGCTTCTTTTGCTTCTGCGCTGCTCCAAACAAATCCATTGCAGTGCGTAGCTGGAGCTCCAGGGCGCGGCGATGCCTGTCAAGAGTCAGCAGCGATACGGCGCGCGATTGCTGGCGAGAAAAGTCGAGCTCATAGAGCGAGCGGTGGTCACTAAGAGGCACTGCGCGGGTGACATCCCGGAACATAACAACGTTGCTGCGCTGGACTGCATACCAGTCCTGGATAATGGGCAGGCGCTCACGCAGAGCGTCCTGTGTGGCACGGATGATCTTCAGCAGCCCACGAAGGTCCTCCATGTCGATGCTGAGCAGGATCGTGTTGAGGTGGTCCATATAAGCAGCCTTCTCCGCGTCAATGTAGACCAGGAGATCCGTGACTGTCTCGTACACTGTGACGTATTGCTCGGCAGTGCACGCG
Source organism: Martensiomyces pterosporus (assembly GCA_025201845.1). Taxonomy (NCBI): domain Eukaryota; kingdom Fungi; phylum Kickxellomycota; class Kickxellomycetes; order Kickxellales; family Kickxellaceae; genus Martensiomyces; species Martensiomyces pterosporus. The sequence goes on along the minus strand of MU603987.1, from coordinate 18,529 downwards.
AGGTCCAGCTCCGGAAGAAACACGGAAAAGTGGTTGGCGCGATGCGACAGACCCTGGTGGCTGCCAGTTGCCTCCGCTTCATCGATGGAGTCGTCGCTCGCCGCATCGTCGCTTGCAGAGTCAGCCAAGTTGCGCTTGTCGGCACTGGCCCTTCCTGGAGATGCCTCTGTGCTGCGCTCATCGCTAGTCCGGCTGCCGCCTTTCTTGTTGCCATCGCCAGCGGCAGCTTCAGCAGCGCTGGATTCGCGTGCTGCAGACGAGCCAGAGGCAGCTGCGCTTGCTGGCTCTGCTGCCACTGGCGCTCCAGCTGTGCTACTTTCGCCGCAGCCCCCTCCCTCCTCGTCTTCTGGCACCGAAAAGCCAAGGTTCTCTGCACTGTCGCCCTGGATGCGGTGCGGGTTGGCCTTGTCATAAACAAGGAGTCCGTTGTTGCGGTCCATTAGACGCTTGTACTTGCTCAGGTCTTGAAGCCACCATGCTCGGCCGTACCTGCTCCTCCTTCCCCTGCTTCCGCGCGCCCGCTGGCTTTGTTCGTCTGAGGCAAACGTAAAGCCCGAGCTAGACGAGTCGTCGCTGTCGGGGTACACGTCGTTGCTATCGCTGGCACCGTCAAGCTCGCTCTCCTCAAATATGCCTCGCGCCTTGTGCTTTCCTTGACTCAGCAGCAGCTCGATTGGAATCCATGCGGGCCATATCGTGCCCGGCTGGGACGCGTCGCCCTCGAACTGTGAGCCATATGTGCAGTCGACAAAGTATGCAGCTTGGTTCTCAAAGTCATCGCGCTTGGCGGTGAAGATCTGGACGTTCTCCACTTCAACAAGGCTTCGGGTCTTGACAATGGCCTCATCGTCGGGCGGGCTGACCTGTCCGGTTCCCTGTGCCTGCTCGTTCGAGGCATTGCTGGCCACAAAGTCGTCTTCGTTGCACAGCAATATGCGGTGGAGCTGCACGCGCTCAGCGACAGCTATGACAGAGGTGGTGCTTGTCTTTTCGTCCACTCGCATCGACACCTGCGAGTTCAGAAACTCCACCAAGAACGAGTAGTAGGGATGGTAGCGAGAGAAGTCGTCCCACACGCTTTTCAGTCCCTTTTCAAACTTGTTGTTGGTGACGCGGTGCGCCGATGGCTTGTATTCCTCCTTTCGGCGCACCCTGCCCTTCTTCTTTGGCTTGCTGCGATCTGACCTCCAGGAGAAGCCCTTGTCAGCCTGGCGCTTCGCTGCGCCTTTGCTGCCCTGTGGTTCAGAGCCGAGTTTGTCATGGCTGCGTAGCCTGCGCAGCAGCTTTGGAAAGTGCCGCGTGCGCGGCGATGAGCCAGACGCTGAGCTACGCCGGCCGGATGCCTTTGGCTTCGGGCGCGATATAGTAGTGCCTGGTGTCTCGCGGATTGGCAGCGAGAAGTATTCATCCACAGGCTTTGCAGCTAGCTTGTCGCATTGGGCATGGCTCTCAGCCGCATGCTCGCTCAGATCAGTTGCTCCGTCAGAGCCGGCCGCCTCCTTGTCCGATGTTGCATTGCGCGCTACCTTTGTGGCTGTTTCAGACATGTAGTACTCTATCGCGCTCAAGCAGTCCTGGATGTACAAGAAGCGAGTGAGGATGTCGCGCACCTGGGTGGTCCAAATGAGGTACCCAGAGTAGATCAGGCACCGGTGGCGGTAGAGCGAGGCAAGCACCTTTTCGACCTCTTGTGTGTCCCGGTCAAAGTCAGTGCCCCCCTCGGGAAGCTCTGGAATGCCAGAGTGGCACCTGTTGTCTTCAGCATCTGGGTCGACGCCTAGGACGCGCAGGCAGCGGTTGATGAGCTTGCGGCGTGCCCCGAGCTCGTAGATGTGCTCCGCACGCCGGACCATCCCCTTGCGGAACTCCTCGTTGTGCTTGTTTGGCGCGCGCTCAAACTCGTGGCTCAGGTAAGCGAGCGATGCCTGCTCATGCTGTATCGCGATGCCGAGCATCTCCTTGCGCTTCTTCAAGAGAATGGCTTGTGTCGACCGCGAGTCCCGCATGATCACATTGGGGTCTGGCCCAGTTGGCACCATCCGCGTTATCTGGTTGTTTGAAGTCGTCTGGTCGATGCAGACGCTCGTCTGCTGGTGAGTATCAAGCGCGACTGCACTCTGCACAGCACTCTCTTGTGCCTGCTGAGAGGGCATTAGCGCATTGAGCGTCTGCCGCGAATTGCTCGCTGTCAGCCGGCGCTGGCGCGATCTCGCCAGCTCCAAGAGATGGAACGACGACTTGTAGGACATTGTCGACGTGGGGCTCTTGGCTTCAGCACCTGGCTCGGCCAGCTGTGGCATATCCGGCACGTGGGACGTGCTTGAGGAGCCGTGGGCTGCACTGCCTGGCAGCTCGGCAGCGCTCGACGAGCTGTCCACGCTCAGCTGGGTGAAGGCGCGCTGTGCAAAGACTGTGGGCTGCATGGCGTTTGGCGAATATATGTGTGGTATGTTTGGCTTTACAAACAGCGTCTCTGCCACAGAGCCCTCATGCGACATGTGCCTTGACAGCCCCCAGGGCATCGACGTGTTCCTTCTGTGCACAGCCGAGCTGCTGCCATCATCGCATATCTTCGCCGATGCGCTTGACAGCTGGCGCACGGCACGGCCAATACGCTTGGCATCGCTGCTAGCTCTGGCCCTGCTTGCACTTAAACTGCGCCTGAGCGACAGGTCATCCGCTTCGCTTGGCTCCGGCATGGATGCCAGAGAGCTGTCAAGGCTGACCACGCCGCCCTGCGTGAGCACTTTCAGACTGTCCCGCGCAGTCGCATCAGAACGGGCTGTCGGTGTGGTGCTGCTGGAGTTGGCCGCCGCCGCTGCCGCCGCAGCATCAGGCGACGCCCTGGGTGATCCGCCACCAGCAGCGCTTGTCGAGTCGAGGATGCCATCCACTGTGTCGCTAAACTGTGACCACTCTGGCCGCTGAGTGAAGTACACCATGCGCGGCGACCACAGCACGCTGACGACGCTGGGGCTGCTAAACAGCGCCTCGCCCAAGTCTAGCTCGTTGAGATCGCGGATGCTAGCTGGCGAGATCCAGCTCCTCTCAAAGACAGTGAGGCCCCTGAATGAGCCATCGGTAAACTTGAGGCCGTTATGGCGCTTGCTTTGGTCCACATAGTCGGTACTGAGCGAATTCATAAAGAGCGGCATGATAAAGGACATCTGGATGAGGCGGACATCAAGATAGTCGATCTCTGTGCTAGCATCGCCAACTCCCCATCTGAGGGCCTGGGTCTCTGCAGCCTGCTTCTTTGGCTGCCTCTTGGACTCGCCACCACGAGGCCTTGCCTTTGCTGCTGAATGGCCATGGGTGCTGCTGTTTCCGCCGGTGGATGGCATTGAGGAAGAGACTGATGCAGGTGCCGAGGGCGCCGGTGAGCCTGGCTCAGGCGTGCTCTGGCGCCCAACATGAAGCTTGACTGATGTTTGCTCGAGAAGCAGGTTGAAGGAGAACGAGTCGACGCGTGCCTTGAGCTCGCGCACTGTGCCTTCGGCTTTGGCGCCAGATATCGTTTGGTTTGGCAGGCTGTTAAAGTCGGACGGTGCTGGAGACTGCGCTCGCTGTGCATTGACCTCAATGTCGCCATATCCCAGCTCGGTAACCTCCCTTGTTTCAAGCTCCTTGATTTCAAAGTCGCGCTGGGAGTACGACAGCTCAACGTTTTTCAAGTCAAGCAGCAGACGCATGCTCCGCACGCATTTTCCTAGCTTGTTGCCGGAGGTTTCGGTGAATGGATACAGCGTGCCCTTTCGAACTGGGAGCATCATGCGCGAAACATATAGCGGCAGGTACTGCTGGATCCCGTCAATTGTCGCTGAGGAGGCGCTGATCTGGCACTGCGGCTTGGCGCTTGCACGCTTCACCGTGTGATGCGGCCTTGGTCGGCCATCCGCTGCAAACGCCGCAGGCGCCTCACCTGTAGACAGCTCGTCCTTTGACAGGGGAAAAGGTGTGAAAAACAGATCGAGTGTGCTCAGCCCGTGGTGGCTACCTCGTTCGCCCCGACTGCCGCCGTGGATCTTGGCATATTCCGCACTGGAGAAGCGGCAATGCAACGGCGATACAAGGGCGTCGATGTCGTGTGCATTCCACTGTCGCGGCGGCTTTGAAAGTACACTGGTGCCAGGAGAGCGCAGACGTGGAACGGCCCCTATGCCCCTGAATGCATCCATAGATGGTGCGGCCTTGCCTTTCCTCAGCCCGGCCTTTGCTTGTCGGCCGTGCGAGCTGCCATCCAATGCGCACTCCCTGGTAGATAGGTACAGTGTCGAAAACGATGGCTGGGCTGGTGACCCAGCCTCGGTAAATGGACAGCGCAGGCTGACGCCCGTGTGTAGCTTTGTAGTTCGATACCCAACGTATGCATCGCTAGTGCCACGCATTGCTGCTGCTGCTGCGCTTTCGGGAGCGATGGGCTGGACCTCCCAGTGGTTGTGCCGCTGCCCGGAACGATCAGGCGGTATGTACGAGGAAAGGCCGATGCCAAGTCGCACGCCGCCAGACAGATGCAGCAGCACCTTGTGGTACAGCTTGTCCACGCTGTTGGTGACAAATGTGTACCGCGCGCTGCTGTCGTGGCTAATATTATACAGCAGGTCGATGTGTGCCTTGCGCCAGGACTGCGGCCCCTCTCGGCTGCCGTTCATCAAAGGAGGCGTTTCGTCAGCCGAGATGGGCTCGCTGGGAGAACGGCCCAAAGAGCCCTTGCATCCCAGCCGGGGTAAAATGTCGCCGATCTCAATCTCGCCAAGCCCACCACTGGCACTGGCACCAGCACTAGCGACCGCATCGACGTCAACAGTAGATGTGGGGTCAGATCCCACGCCTGGCTCGTTGATTGCCCCGTCTCGAATGCCTTGGATCAGGTTCATCGACTTGAGGATAGCCGACTGCCTATCGATGATGATCGGCACGCCCATCAGGAACTCCTCGCAGCGAAGCCTTAAAAACTCGTCCAGCGTCGCAGGCGGTGGCGCGCTCTCCTCAGACGGAACCGAGTAGATGCCCCTGCCAGAATGCTCATCCCACAGCTCCTTGCCAGGGAGCCCCTCGTTCAGGCAGATTCGAACGCCTCCTCGCATAGCAAACAGGTATCCGCCGGTCTTTTGCGTCACTTGGTATGGGTCGCGGCCATCCAGCGCTAGGAAGAACATCTGCCCCTCCTCGCCTGCAGACACGCCTTGCTCCTTGTCTTTCCCGTCGGTGTGGCGGTGGATGTTAGGAGTCGACAGGTTCTTTCTGGTATACAGCTCCGCCGTGTCTTCGTCTAGAGCTGCTGGTGCTTGAGGTCTTTTTGGCAGGGATTCGTCACGGAGTGGCGCGTTGATCACTGCCATACGACATTTGAAGTGCATACGCGAGCGCAGCTTGTCCCACCATGGAAGCGCAGGGCTGACATCGGCGCTCTTTGAAGTGAAGGATTCAAAGCGCTGCATCAGCGCAGAGACAGCTGGCTGGTAGCTGGCACCCCAGGTCGACATGATCGGCAGAGGTGGCAGACGAGACTGAATGTACCTGTGCTGGAACATTCGCACGCCTTTGCTGTCCTCTGGCGGCGCGGCAAACATGAGGATAGACAGCGTCGTGAATATGCGGGGGAACTGCAGAGATTTTGCGACATACCATCCGACATCGGGCAAATCGACCCCCGAATCCTTGGACCTTGGCCCAATGGGTATGTACACCGACCGCAATGATCGCTCGTGTGCTGTGCGCTCGGCAACGATGAGGCTGCCGCTGACTTCAACGCCACCGCAAAAGTCCTCGTAGCTGGCGCCCATGTGTGGCGCTGTGCGCGAGGTGTCTGCGCGGTAAGGATCGGGGACTCTAAACAGAGGGAACGGGAAGTCACGCAGCTGCATTCTGATATCTCCGCACTTGATGCGCACACGTGTGGGCACAAGAGTCGACCACTTCAGGCTGTGTGGCGTTGTGGTGTCCAAATAGCGCAGGTAGTCTTCGATTTGGCCAAACTCCAGCAGAGACAGCGGCGTGTTGATCGATATCCAAACGGGCGACATGACCAGGCGGCCAAGCGGCACAGACGGGTGCGTCCACGATGCAGAGACATAGTTGTAAGGGATGCTTGCATGCGGAGAGCCGCACTCTTGCTCGCGGTGGGAGTCTGACGTTTCGGGCGGCACATCAAATATATCCTCAAAGCGCATTTCGCCATCGCCGCTGGCGGCACCAGCACACTCCACTGCAGGTGGCACCATCCTTTGGCGAATTGCCTTGACCCACTCTCTTGATTCGACAGCCATCAGCCGCTGGTAGGCAGCATCTATTTCAGCGCTGACTTCGCTGACCATTCGCTGGTAAGGGTCCGGATGTGGAGTCTGGCTCTCGATGTCGTCATAGTAGCTGCCATCGTCGTCGTTGTCGTTGTCGTTGTCGTTGTCGTTGCTGCTGCATGCCGAATTAACGCTGTCAGCATACCCACCTGCGCCGCTGTCAGATGCGAGAGAAGCATACGACCTGGCTGCGTCTCCTGCAGCAGCGCTGTTTGTGCGATTACGCGTTCTGTGCCGTACCTGGCCACCAAAAGACGACACATCCTGCACGCTCGCAGAAGCGATCGACTGCAGGTTGTTCCCGCCAGCACCAAAGCTCGAAAACGACGCTGCATTCCCGGCACCATAGATAGAGCTAAATGTCCGGGGATTCGCAAGACCAGGGCGCCTGCGGGTCGAGCTGCCGCTTGTAGGACGCCCGCCTGTGAATGTGCTAGCTTCCCGCATTGACTTTGTGTCCTTGGACACTCGCTTGCGGCGCGTGTGGCCAGCCTTCTTGAGCCTGGCCCGACTGCTAGCTGGCGATGGCTGTCGGCGCTCATTGCTGGTGCCAGAGTTGTGCCGAAGAAAGTCCTGCTCACGCTTGCTGCGAATCTCCTGGGCTTTTGTGTTAAACGCCTCCAGCCTGCTCAGTCGCTCACGCTGCTCGCGCAGCCCGACCTGATAGATCCGTGCCAGTGCCGTCTCGAATGGGTCATCATGAATAAGGATGCTGAGTTCAGGGCCATGGAAATCAATCGTAGGGATATCGTCCGGAACAGCGAGCGTCGGTGGTGGCGGCGGCTTGACACCCGTCATAGACCGCAGCGGCGGAGGCGAATACGTATGCGGGTTCCCCAGCGTACTCAGTATCATCTTTGGCGTGGGTTTTTGAGATAGAGCCGATTCGGGGAACGCCAGTGGTGGATAGCACGTCGACGTCGATTTCCTGGCTATGCGCTTGCATCCCTTTTGCAGGAGGATGTACCCGTCGATCGTCTCTGCCATATTGTACCTGTGCCCAAATGCAATAGCGCCCTTCTCAAACATGATGTCGATTTTTTCATAGGTGCTGTTGCGACGAACGCCCTGCTCAGATCCAAGCTTCTCACGCTTGTCTTTCCGCGGAAAACGGAAGCTCATTGTGCAGCCTTTAAGCGATATCAGGGGCTGCAGGCTGGTACGCTTCGCTTGCCCTTTGGGCGTCGACGACCCATAGAGCGTGGCGATAGGGCCGCCAATGGACATGGCTAAGTCGCTGTCGGTCCCTGCTTTGGTTTTTTCGATGGTAAATCGGACATCAGGCATCTTGAGCTTCATTTGGGGGTTTTTGCTGTCTACGCCGATCTGGAGGCTCTTTACCAGACCCTTGTCTAGGTCGAAAAACCTCGGGGAGACCAGGTCGCCGTGTAGATCAAGCATATCGCTGTTGATGTAGACAAGCAGGTCATCTGGAGGGGACGGCTCTTCGAACTGGGTCGCCATACGCCGCGCCAGCTTCTTGCGCCGTGACCAGTACTTGATGTGGTGCATAAACACTGACCAGCGGTAGACTGAGCTGACGCAAGTGACGCCATTAAGCGCAGTTGTCGTCAGATCGATGATCATGCGTGCCCTGTAGGGCTCAAGCTTTTGTCGGCTAAAGTTGAAACGTGGACGCACGAGCACGATATGTGGTTGGACTGTGTCGGGTAAGTCGCCGCAAAGATCGCTTTCAACAAAGTCGGCAGGGAGAGCGTCGGCAGTTTTGTTGTTGCTGCTGCTGCTGCTGCTGCCGTTCGAAGTGCGTGCTGAGTGCTTGGGGACTGCAGATAGAAGAAACATTGATGCGCGGCTGCACTCAATATTCAGTGTTATTTTGCCTGCGTCAGGACGGAATCCAAAGGGGTGCGGCGATTCCAGCGACCCTCCATTCGCGCGGATATCGACAAAGCCACGATAAAGGCAAATCTGCGTCCCATGCTCAATGCCACTGCGCACATCCTCCTCATTATCGCAGGCAAGTATAGTGGCACGGATGCTTTCAAACAGCACGTGAACTGTGGCTGTGAGTGCCTTTCGCCGCTCCTCGACCGATGCCAACAGGTAAGCGCTGTTCGCGTTGGCTGACGAGCTCTTGGTGCCCTGGTAGCCCAGATTGCTGATGCGCATAATCCGAGTCGCAAGCCATAGCGGCTGCATGGAAAGCCATTTTTTAAAGTCATACTCGCGCAGCATACCAGCCACCTCACCGATCTCAGCAACGACGTTGGCATTGATTCGAGGCCTATCGGCACAGGCAGAGGCAGGGCCAGCGACAAGGTCAGCGCTGCCACTAGCGCGTATGCCGTGCTTGGCGCAGAGTAGCATTTTTCTAGGCGCGCTGTGTGTCCTCCCGCTGCTGCTGGGCTGCCCAGATGCCTTGCGTGCTGGCTGCTGCTTTTCTTGTTTTTGCAAAGACTCCCATCCAGCGGTGACTGGGCTAGTTGACAGCTTGAATTGGATCTTTGGCGCCAAAAAGTTCAGCCTACTCGGCTCCAGTTCAGCAGGGCTGTTGTCGCGCTCGGCCCCGGGGCTGTCAGTGCTGCTGGCAACAGAGTAAAAGCTGCCACTGTCATCGCTGCTGCTGCTGCTGCCATCATCGCCTGAATCATCCCCTGCGGGCTGCCGAGACTCTGCATCAGCCAAGCTCCACAGCATATGGCACTCCATATGCCGCATCCGAAGCGCAATAAACTTGTCCTCGTCCCTCTTGCTTTCAGCTGCAGACGGCACTACGAATGGCCGGACGGCATAAAGTGCCCGCTCGACAGCGATATGAAGCTTGACATCGGCGAAAACAAGGTTGACAAAGGCATATAGACGGTGGTTTGGCGCCGCATTTTCCGACATGCTGCCTTGATCTGTGGTGCTGCGGGTGCGATTGCGGGTGCGACCTCTTTGGGCTATGCTTTTCATCTCTTTAAACCGTCGAGCGACATGCCCAGCCCAGAGCGTGGCCTCGTCAATAGCCAGCTGGGTGTGCAAGTCCAGGGTGAGCTCTGGGTGTCCCACATCTAGGGAGAACGCTGGCTTTGGACAGGGTCGACACGTCAGGTCCTCGGATAGAAAGGCAGACATTTCGCCATAGAGTGTGCAGTATTTGAGCTTGAACCCAGGGGAATCCGGGTGCAGCTCTTCCGCACGAGGGTCAGCTGTCATAGACGGCGTGCGAAGCGCCGTCACTTGAACCTTGCCTGACGACACCCTGACAAACGCCGTGGAATCCTTGGGTCTGTGCGCGTCTCTACCGTCGCCAAAATCAGCGCCAAACACATCTGGCTCATCAGCAGGCCAAGGATGGTGAGCGACATCCCCTTCGCCTTCCGCTGTGTCGCCACGTGCATCGGCACCTAACATCGCCGTGTTGACCACTGACCCTGACCCACTGCTAATCGAGTTCCACAAGTAGCCGCCCTCGATAGCAACGTTTTTTTGTCGCCACCTAAGCATCCCAGGCGCCGCTATGGCCAATGGCTCCTTCTTGCTGTCTCTTGTCAGTGGCAGATCAAACACTAGCTCGTTGGCACGAATGGCGATGCAGACGTGCTCCAGGCGGAGCTTGCTCAGAATCTCATGCAGCCGGAAAAGCATACGGTTCACTTGCTCCTGTGCAGCTGAGGCGCCCTCGTGTTCGCTCGTCTTGTCCTGCGAGCTAGCCCCGTCTGTTGCACTGGCGCTAGGAGAATCTCTTGCCGGCGCATCCGTGGTACCGCTTGCGTGGTGAGCTACACCTGGGGGCACCTCTCCCCCGTACTGACGCAGGATACTGGCCAGCTGGTTGTCCAGAGATCCCAGGCCATGGATGGATGCTTCGGAAGAGTGCGCTGATGGAGCCAAGCACATGATAGCAATTTCGTCCAAAAGAGGCTCCACGATCCCTGCACGAATGTGCGCTTGGTCAAACTCGATCGACTGGTCGACCTTCTTTGGGAGGCCCCAGAACGATGTGATCACGTCGTTCTTGATTGTGCATTTTCGGCAGGTGAGCGCCGGGCCTCGCCGGTGTGGCTTGTCGTTGTCGTGCGGGTTTTTCGAAGGCAGCATGTCTTGCATGACGAGCATTTTGACGAGCTCCCATCGCGAGTTCAAATGCTGCTGCGCGCCCTCAATCCCAGGGAACAAGCGGATGTCGCTGATCTCAACAGCCAGCGTCGAGAGATACTTGCGGCTTCTATCGCGTCTCTGTACTGCCGAGGCTGGCGGTACAAGCTCTGGTATCGTGCGTGCACTGGGCTTGCTGGATTCCGGCGACCCACTGCCAGGGGCGGGTGTGTGCTGGGCTGCCGCCTGCTCTTGCGCATGCCGCACCTCGTCCTCGTCACTGCCAGTGCGGCTAAACTTGAGGACACGAAGCAGCCACTCGACGATCCCATGCAGCGAGTTTACAATATCGGTGGGGATCCAGCCTGGACCACCGCCGTTGTTGCTTTCGCGCGCCGACTCTGCCCACACCATCACGTTGGATACATGTAATGTCACGCCATGGCCAGCACGCGCCATATCGCTGCTGTGGACTACCATCAAGCTCACATCAAACATGGATATGTCTATCCACCGAGCGAACAGCGAGGCAAAGTAAGCATATGTCCGCAGTATCGTTGATAGCTTTCGCGCCAGCTTTGCTGCCATTTGCCGAGTCTCTCTATCAAGAACATGTCGGTCTGCTGCTTGATCTTGAGGTGCTGCCGATTGAGTGGAGGTGCTCCTGCCTGCAATGTCTTCGTCGCTGCTTTTGTCAAACCAAAAGTTGCTGCCTGACGCATGGTCCGATGGCTGTGAGGGGGCAGCCAGTAGTTGTATATGGACACCGCGGGCATAAATCTGGAGCCGCTTGGATAATCCGCCGCTGCCACTGCCACTGCTGCTACTGCTGCTGCTACTGCTGCTGTTGCTGCTGCTGCAGTCTTTTTCTGCCTTGTTGGAACTAGTATTTGTATCGGATGCTGGGTTTTGGCGCACCTTTTCAGGCCCGTTAGTGGCAGACGACAGCCCTGCCTGGTCATCAATTTCAGGTCCTTTTACAGTGCTCACTTGCACATGCGCTCCTGCCGACGACTTGCCAGCCCGCCAAGATCGGAAGCGATTCCGGAGCCGCTGCAGCATAGCCGAGCCCCTCTTTCGGAGCCTGCGCATAGTTCGGATGTCAAAGCCCACTTCCTCTACTCTGATGATAAACTCCATTGAGTTTCTAACCCGCACTGACAAGAACAGCCCGCTGAAGCTAGTGCCGCTGAATCCACGCACGTCAAGCCCGAAGCGCGCAAAGAACACGCGGACTGGGAAGCTCAGCACAATGTGGAGTGCACGGAGCAAGAGAAGGTAGAGCACAGGCGAGACGCTTGCTGGGTGCAATGCAGCGACTAGCAAGTAGCTAGGGATGGGGAGTACGTCTAGTGCATCGTGAACAAATGAGCCATGGTCTAAATAGCGCTTAGGCACCGGCAGCAGGACCGAGAATAGAGCTATAACAACCAGCAAAAACACTGGAAATCGCATTGTCGCTGCTGCTCAATTTTTTGCTTTGAAAGTATGCTAATCCGCGTGCTATTTCTTTTTACTTGGGGTGTGTGGGTGGTGGAGAATGGTGTGTAAGTGGCGAAGAAAAGAAGAAGAAGAAAAAAAGAGCAATGCGCCTGTCAAAAGAATAACAGAAGAAAAGCGCAATCAAAAAAAAAGCCAGCAGCGGACGGTGTTTTCGTCACCCCCGGCCATTCAAGTCTTTTTCCGCACCAAGCCAGCCCACGCGACTCGGCCCCCACAAAACTCTCCTGAAGCATGCTAGCAGTCGCATAATTTGCTGCTGCCACCCAGTAGAGTTCATTTCACCGCAGGTGGCGAACCAATTGATGGCACCAGCCAGTATGGGCCCACATATCATTCGAGAACAGTACAAGTCCGCGGCTTAGCCCCTTAATATCGCCCAGTGGTAGGGAAGGAGAACACGATGGCATTGAACATCTTCAGGCGAAACATAATGGCAGCCATTACCAGCAACAGCGCTGTCGGCATGCCCTTTGCACCGCACACCACTGCTGCGAGTCGGAGGCCACCTGCGCTTTCGTTTCAACAATTCATCCAACGCGGAAAGGTGCGAGCGATGTACCGCAAGTACATGCGGCTGACCAAGCGAATCCCAGACAAGCAAAACCGCCGGGAGATGCGCGAATGGATCCGGTCTGATTTTGACCGGTACAGGCACGAAACGGACAGCAGACGAGTCGAGGTGCTGCTGGCACAAGCAAGCAGGCAGTACAAGGAGATGGAGTCGGGCATGTTCACCATGCTATGAAGAAAATTAGAATCGAATGCCGCCGTACACCGATGGAGGCTGATGTTTATTTTGTCGTCTGGATGGAGGATATGGAGATAATAGACATGAGACCAATACTGTAAAAAGATGCTGAATCGAGAGTACCCGTCTAGTCTTCGTTGTTGGGCAGAGTGCTTCCTGGAACAACCTTGATTGGCGACTCTCCAGGGCAGCACGAGCTTGGCAAGCACTCGCCATCGCGGCAGGTCAGAAGGCAGGGCCCTATAGTTGCTGCGTTTGTCGGGCGCGCAGGGTCCACGACACTCTCGCTGGCACCGGTGGAGTCAGGGACAATGGCCACTCTGCTAAAGATGGACCCCTCGCGGCCAGCCTCAATGTCATCGCTGGCACCGGCGCCATTGCCGCTGGCTGCCGCGTTGTGCTGGCTGCTCTCAGCCGCTGTTGTCGCCACGGACACAGCCTGGCCAACAACAAACTCAGGCTGGATAGTTGTGGAGTGGACGCCGTAGCTGTGCATCACCCGCTTAACTTCGGCAGCAACCTCCATGTACAAGCAGTCCATGTCGACACTAGCGGGGCCACGCAGCGTGTCCTGATACTTGCTGTTGTTGCGTGTTACTAGGCGCGCGCACTTGGTCTTCTTTGCGTGAGATGTGTGGGCATGATCTGCTTCGATGGCTGGGAGGTTCGCTTCACTGGACGAGTTGCTGTTGTGGATGCAGCTGTGGAAGGAGGGGCGGTCAATGAGGACATGGACTGAGGACACATACTTTGTGTCGGACAGCTGCCACACGTGGAGGTCGTGGATGTTGAGCACATTCGGGATAGCCTTTAGGTCGCGGCGCAGGTCGTCCAAGTCGATTCCATTAGGCACGCCATTGAGGAGGATGAACGCAGCGCTCTTTACAAGCGGCACAGTGACGCAGACGATCAAGGTGTTGATCAGCAGTGACATCGTCGGGTCAAAGTAGAAGCGCCAAGAGCCCTCTGCCTTCCAAATAACCAGTCCGCTGATGATAACGGCAATGTTTGTGATGCAGTCGCCAAACACATGAAGCCATACACCGCGCATGTTGAGATGTCCGCCTGGGGGCTCCGACCTTTTTGACTTTTTGTGGCTGTGACTGTGACCGTGGCTGTGACCGTGGCTGTGACCGTGGCTGTGGTTGTGGTTGTGGTTGTGGTTGTGGTTGGATGTCTGCTTTGTCGCATCGGCCACAATGTTTGGAGAAGCCTGCCCGCTTTCGTCGCCCGAGTCATCGGCATTCTGCATCTGCTTGGCAGACTTTATGATTGCCTGCTGAGTGTAAACCGGGTGTGGGACGCCAATGATTGATCTGTTTTCAGTTGCACTAGAGTGCAGCTGACTTGCACTGGATGCAGCAGCAGGGGACTCAATGGCAGCATATGACGGCGATTCTGGATGGTTGGGATCACCTGCCACGGCCTGCGGCGCTGTGCTAGTGATCAGACTATCGCCTTCGCCAACAACAGACTCCTCGTCCGCGTGTCCGTGGCTGTGGCCATGACCATGGCTGTGTCCGTGGCCGTGGCCGTGCTCGTGGAACAGGAAGAGGCCCATGAGGTTGAATGTAAGACCAACGCATCCGACGATCATGACAAGCTTGGGGTTTTTGACCTCCTCGATCTTGATAAAGCGCTCGATCGCATCGATGTAGATGGTCAGACAAAGACCAAGCAGGAGAACTCCATTGGTGAGCGCACCCAGGATCTCTGCGCGCTGCCAGCCGTACGTATTGTTCGGAACAACCTTTTCGGAGTTGGCTGCCTACTCGACAGAAAGCATATAGCATGTGCATACCCATTAAGCGAGCAAAGCCGTAACCAGCAGTATCCCCACATACGCACATGTTGCAGCCATTTCCAGCCGGCGGCAGTAAGAGAAACACGAGAGGCTTTTTTGGAACAGACCGGTGTCAGAATGCAAAATGCAGAAGACTTGCCTTGATAGCCCACAGCGCAATTACCATGCCAAGAACGTCGTTTAGCATGTGGAACGAGTCCGCAATAAGAGTAATGGAGCCTGCCACGACACCGACTATGAGCTCAACGAAAAACATTGTTGAACTCAGAGCCAGCATTATGCCGACTTTTGCTGCGCGCGACAGTTTGGCCATGCTTTCTAATGCGTAGGGCAGCCAGGCAAAGAGCGGGTCTCGCGTGTGCGTGGATTCAAAGAGCAGCGGTTGCAAAGCTTTAGAGAGGAGAACAAGGGCGGGAGAGTAGAGCAGAGGTGCTGTTGCTTGGTGAACGGAGGGGAGACAGGTGTCGCACGCTGCGTCCTTTATAGGCTGTGCGCTGTGCGCCTATTTTACTTTTTATTTGCTAGTCTTGGTAGCAGCAGTAGTAGGCTCGGCTCCCCTCCCCGGATTCTCCGAAACCGCACCCACGGGGAAAAGTGGGCGCTTGGTCATGTCTTGCGCGTCGCAGCCAGGAGCGCCGCCCAGGACGACAGCGCCTCAATCCTGCTATAGCGAGTCTCGTGTCTCCCCTCCGTTGGACTTTCCGGCTGCTCGAGCAAAGATAATCTTTTGCCCGCCGGGGCTGCTTGGGAAAGCTGCCGCCAACCACCCAGACTGCCAGACGCGGAGGGAAGGCATAACCAAAAAAGGCTGACTCCTGGAGTATGGTGGAAAGTCCTTGCCTTCGATCGCTGCCTATCTATCTATCTGCCCAGCTCAGCGTCTAGCACATGCAGCCATTTGCTAGACCAGACTTGCCTTTGCCACGCCTGGCACATCCCTTCCCAACGGTCTGCGCGAAAAAGAAAAAGACGGCCGGACATTGCGGCTGCCGGGCAAAAGAAGCACAGGCCTTACCGAGATTCGAACTCGGGTTAATGGGATCAAAACCCACGGTGATAACCACTACACTATAAGGCCACCCGGTCTGGATTGCAAAGCTCGGCGCACGCGGAAACGACACACAAACATAACCAACACCCACTCCGCGATCGCTGGATGCGCAATCTCCCCAGCGCCTGAGCATGGCAAAACTGGCAGCCACAGGAGGCATTACAAAATGAACCAGCGCTTCGACTGCTGCTTACAAACAGCACGCCACGGAGTGGCCGCTTTTGCTCTACCAGAGACTACTATCTTCATTCACATTACAGATGTAAACCCGAGGAGACCATGCTGCAGCAATTGTTAACGTGCCAACAAGAAAGGCAGTTGACTAGATACTTCAACATGCACTGCAAATACTCGTGAATTCCAAGAACCCACCCGATGTATGATCAATTGATCACCGCTACTGCTTGTCCAGTTCTCTTAACTCTCTACGTTGATTCGATAAAGCCGCTAATGTAGCACTGCACAAAACAATGTACTGCGAAGAAGAAGAGGTGGTGGAGCCGATGTGTTTTCAATCAACTTGGCGAAGAGCCAGGAAACTAAAAAAAAAAAAACTCCCCGTAGAGGGGTCGGCTGAGGAGCACAAGAAGCCATGTCACTGGAACAACAGGAGACTAAGCAGGCATATGCTGTCCCGCACGGGTGTCCAGAGGACCCTGTGTGAGATAGCCACTGCATGTGCAAACCTATACCATCCGGGAGGGCCTGTGAATAGAATTACCTAGGTGCTGCTGTGACTCCTTGTTGCCGGCCTCGCAACATGGACCTGCAAATCTCCTTGAACTCAAGACCACAACCGGCAAAGGTTCTTGGAAAAATTGGCGCACCACCTGCTGTGGCTGTCTGGAACCCACTCCGCTGGTTGCACCGCACAATGTTACGACGGGTGGCAGGCGGAATAGAGGAACGGAGCTCTCGGTCAATCTGCAATTTGTTGCGCACTAGCGAACGGTCGTACGCGCTTGCCGCCGCGTTCCTGAATGTAACCCTACATCTGTGAGTGAAGTCTTCGGCAAAGGTTTGGTTTAGTGGGCGGTTGTATTGCCGATAGTCTCGTTCGAGGGCCTGCTTGAAGTTACCAATCCACCGCTGGTCCAGGATGAGGTGGCCATGGCGCTCTGCTACAAAGCGAGCACTCATGTCATCTGCTGCCGGGTACCATGCGGTGTTGCGCTTCATCGTCGGCAGGTTCATGTGCATGGCTGCCAGCCCAAATTCGCGTTCCTTTGAGTTTCTGCCATTTGTGACATAGATGGCGCGGTGGTTTATGTAGGCGCCATCTTGCGTGCGGGCCATGCCCAGTGCCGAGAGCATCAGGGCAGTGGACTGCTCCGTGATCTGTGCATCTGGGTGTGCTGTGGCGAGGATCGTGATGAAGCGCTGCCTGAGCCACGCGTGATCCTGGGCTTTCGTCAGTGGCAGTGCCTGTTTGGGGGCCAGTTGCCTTTCAGTGCACAGCCAGTAGCGGAGTCCAGGCGGGGAGCCCTGGATAATCTGCCACTGTTTGTCTGGGAATATGTGCGCCGACTTTGCCAGCTTGTCGACGTCTTCGTTGCCTTGACCCACTCCAGTTTGAGGGGAACCGTGCGGGTGCTGAGCCACTTCACTGCCCAGCATGCAAGGTATGTCATGGGCGATTTCACAAACTCCCGACGCGGTGAGTCCTCTTGTATCTGAGCCATCGTGGCAATCGCTGTCTCCGAGTCACAATGTACTGTAACCTCCAGGTCATCAGGGACGAGGGTGGCTGTGTGGAGCAGTGCCATCAGCTCTGCGTGGGAGGACGAATGTGGACCGTCGGTTGTCCATCCCGAGAACGCGAACGACTTCTTCCTGCCGTCGCTCATCTGCATGAAGAACTTGGCTGCAAAGCCGAGGTGGGGCGGGGTGGTGTCTGAGTACATCGACCCGTCAGTGTATACGGCGGCCTGCGAGGCAGCCGGGATGTCCTGCAGAACGCTCTCGGTCTGCCAGCGGGCGCGGACTGTGCGAGGGTTGAACACGGGCCACTGTGGGGGCAGTGCATCGAGTTGGTCCAGTACTGTCATATCCAGCCAAGGGTCAGCGGGAGGGGATGACTGCATGACTTCGAGCATGAGGGTGAGGTTGGTGTGCCAGCGGTGACGCAGAGAGCCGTGAGTCACCTTCCAGCGCTCGAGGGGGCAGCTCGGGTTGGTTTAGCAGTGGTAAACCATGTCGCAAACGCGACGGGTGCGTGTTCTGGCTAGGGACTGGAGGACCCCTACTGGGGTCAGTGGGTGTCGATAATTTTCATCAGGTCAAATGGAGTGCCATCACATATGCTCAACTTGCGCTGGCGCCTGCCACGGTTTACAAGAATATTCTCACTATAGCTAGCTCTCCAGCAAGACACAGTAGATTGGCTAACCTCCAGTTGATCAGTCACTGTCTGCGTTGAAAGACATGAGCGAAATAGTGCAATTGCACGAGACTTTGGGTCACTAGGAGTACGTGTCATGGTGGGAAAATGGTCAGGTATGAAACAGAGTGTGTAGCGACAAAGCGCTACCATAAAATGGCGGCAGTATGTGTTGAGGGAAGAGTGAGATTCGAATGTGAAAATGGGAAAAACTGCCCTAAAAAGTTCAATTTATAGAAAATTGAATATTTCGCGATATATGATACCAATCTTTGGTCATCTAACTTTTGCATTATAGCTAGGATGATTATGTATTATATGCTCCATGCATATCGTGATATGCAGCTTGGAGATATTCAAAAAAGAGCGACATTTTGAGTTTATTGGGTCAATTTTGCTCGCCACTGTATATACCACCGATGTCGCATAGCGGACCCAGCATTGTTCCCCTCGCTAACCCGCTATTGGCTCTCTGAGCCTATTACTTAACCTCTCGGGGGTATATAAGTAGTCTACGTCCCGCCCACATGAGGCTCTGGGACTTCCCTTGGCTTCTTCTACTTGAAATTCCCCCTCTGGGTGTATTCTGAATATCAATATATCATCCGACCACTGTACGACAAGGCTGATACCTCAGACCATGCTATCGGAGCGGTTCTAATACAGCTGGCAGACGACGGCAAGTGGCACCCCGTTGCTTTCT